>CAUYRH010060213.1:0-16640 GCA_963574655.1 Perodicticus potto | reverse complement strand
TTTTTTTTCTTTTTTTGACAGAGCCTCAGGCTGTCACCCTGGATAGAGTGCCGTGGCATCACAGCTCACAGCAACCTCCAACTCCTGGGCTCAAGTGAGTCTCTTGCCTCTGCCTCCCAAGTAGCTGGGACTGCAGGCGCCTGCCACAATGCCTGGCCATTTTTTTTGGTTGCAGCCATCATTGTTGTTTGGCGGGCCCAGGCTGGATTCAAACCCGCCAGGTCAGGTGTACGTGGCTGGCGCCTTAGCCTGCTGAGCCACAGGCGCCGAGCCAATATAAAAATTTTCTACAACTACATAATGGAGGGAAAAACGTATTTTGACCTGCTATGCAAAAACAGAAAAATGCCTTTTTAAGATAAAAACCTAGCAAAAAACTGGATTTACTTTAGGATATACAAAGTCAAGTTAGAAGAAGTATTGATGCAAAACAATCAATAGGAGAAAGGAATAATTTGACTTTTTTTTTGCGGTCTCTGAGTCTATCTTCTTAAAATATAGTAGCTACAAACCTGAGTCAAGGTGTAGAAGCTACTTTGATGCATCAGGTATTTGAGAAGTGCACTGCGGTTGCCGCTGGTGAACTGGTCGGTAACACAGGGTGCGAAAACAACTTAACCATTTTGTCAGACTCCCTCAGAATCCACCCTAGGTCAAGTGGAGCCTCCCGTGTTAAATAGGACCAGGAGGTGCAGCTCCTTCAGGACCAGCCCTGCTGCACACACAGGGCCTGGCTTCCCGCACCTATAGACCTGGCTCCAACTCCTCTCCACTTTTCCACCTCTACTCCCTCCTTTTCTTGATGTTTCTAGACATAAAGGTTAAGTGTTACTCATTCTAAACACCAATGGCTTCCTTTGACTGTGCTTCCCCTTCAAGCCATCACCCTATTTTCCTTCCGTCCACTTTTCCATTCCTCTAGGACAGGGGTCCTCAAACTACAGCCCGCGGGCCACATGAGTGGGTGTGAATTGCATTTGTTTCCGTTTTGTTTTTTACTTCAAAATAAGATATGAGCAGTGTGCATAGGAATTTGTTCATAGTTTTTTTTGTTTAAACTACAGTCTGGCCCTCAGACTGTCTGAGGGACAGTGAATTAGCCCCCTGTTTAAAAAGTTTGAGGACGCCTGCTCTAGGAGCTATTTCTGCTCATAGCTTCTTTTTCTTCATCTGCTCTTCCCCCTCTGCCCTGAAAGCTCTTCTAAAGCCCTCCGTGTCCCTGCATCATGGGGCCTTCCCTGCCTGCTCCTTCTGGCTTGGTTACCGAGGAGCTAATCTCAGACCTCTCTCTGCACTTCTTACGCCCTCTCAGGCAAACTCACACATACCCTGTGCCTCAATTCTCAGAGAAGTAACTACAAGCTTATAACTCCAAGTCTCATTCTCTGGCTGGAGACTTTCCTTTGAGCTCCAGGTTTGTTCCCAGCTGCCAACTGCACCTTGTTACCCGGATGTTTCCCAAGCACCTCAAGCTCATCTCATCCACAACCAAATTTACCGTCTTTTCTTTAAATTTGTCTTCTTTTGCCTTCAGTCTAGCAATTAAAGGCAGCATTAGCCTCCAAGTTGTCTGAGTGGAGGTGCCTACAGCATTTCTGACCAAGCCTCTACTCCAAGTACTTTGAGAGGCTAAGATGGGAGGATTGCTTAAGGCCAGGCATTTGAGACCAGCCTGGACAACACAGCAAGACCCAGTCTCTACAAAAAGTAACAAAATTAGCAGGATGTGGTAGTGTGCTCTTATAGTCCCAGCTACATGGGAGGCTAAGGAAAGAGGATTACTTGAGCTCTGGAGTTCAAGGTTATAGCCAGGACACTATACTCCAGCTTGGGTGACAGGGCAAGACCCTGCAAACAAACCCCATTGATCAACAATGTTTTAATAATTATTTCTCTGAGGTTGTCCGGTACCATTGTGTTAACCCTCTGAGGTCAGGAATCACGTCTCACTCATCTTCCTCTCTTCCTGTGACTGCCCCCAGTTTAACTTAGTAAACTGGTTGCTGAAGTCAGGAAGGTAGACAGCAACTATACAATGTGCTTCAGTCTAGAATAGGAAAGGAAGTAATTATTATGGTCATAAAATTTCTACCTAGAAGAGCAAGTCCAGCAAATCTGTTGGATGCTTGCAGGACAGCTGGACGAAATGAGTTACTTGAGTCTTCAACAAAGTTCATCATACGAAGGAACAAGTAAGTATAGGCGTAAAATTTTGCCCCTGGAGAAAATAACATATTTGTTTAGGGAAGAAGGGCTGAGTGAATGTTTTCTCACACACACACAAAATAATTTCTGTTATTAAGGAAAGGCTCATACTTCTCTCCCCAAATGGTGTTGTTTGGAGTTTGTGGAAAACTTGCAGAGCATGTGTGAGGTATACTCAGCCATGAAGAAGGAGGTCAAGAGATCCCCACCTGAACGCCTAACCAGGTGACCCCAAGGAGAGCCAGGCCTGAGGCAGGAAACCCTGTCTGGGATTGATGACCACCATCCCCAGTTCACACACATGGAATCTACTGGGAATGAACATATTACAGCCCACAATTCTGATAGTTACCAGCTGCACGGTTATAGTATTAGGGACAGAGCCCTGGGAACATGCTCAGCACACATTATTTCTGGATGCCGCTGTGTGGCCTTGGACAACTCAGGTCACATCTGAATTGTACTTTTTCCATTTGTAATAATTTCTCTGCCTACCTCTTAGGATTTTTGTGAGGACCAAATCAGATTCTGTATGTTAATGTTTTATAAAGTAATATAAGGTGGAGGAACATGTTTATCAAGATTGCATGGCTTTAAAAACTGCCTATGTTATGCAGAAATGCTTGAAAAAGTAATGAAATCTTTATGGTCTAAAATACGACCTGCCTTGACACTGGAAATAGAATACCTCACTTTCATTTAACTCTCCTTCCACCAAAACAGCCACTCTCTTACACATTTTACCATGCTATTATGCAGCATTGTAAACACACACTAAACCAGAAAGACTAGTCAAGTTAACTTACTGTTTCCACATTGTTTCATCTTCTACAAGACACAGATGCTGCTCACCGCCTCCTGGGTTATTTTAAAGGAAATCCCAGATAGTATAATTCATATATGTGAGTTTCTAAAACATGACTCTTTTAAAAAACATAACCACAAATATTACCATCAAACTCAAAATGTTAACAATTCTTTAATCATCAAATAGCCAATGTTCTCATTTATTCTAGTTATACGAATTGTTTTTGGTGGGTTTGCTCGAATTAGGATCTAAAACAAGATCCGTACTGCAACTGACTGATAATGTCAGTCTTGGTAGTCTTTCATAATCTTCCGGTTCCCACTCCCTTTCCTTTTTTTCCCCTAAAGATGTTTTAGTTTCTGTTTTTTTTTTAAACCATTTTTGTTGTGGCTGTGACTGGTGTATAGATTAGCTAGTTTGTTCTTAGTTATTCCTGGAGTCTGAGTTTTCTCTGTCCCCGTGGTGTTATAGAACATGTTTCTCTGTATTCCTTTGCATTTCTGGTACATTAGTTAAATCTAGAGACTATGTCAGATTCATTTTTCCCCCAAGACTAATCCATAGGTAATTTTTATATATTTCCATCAGTGTAGTTCAGAATAACTGGTTATATCTCCCAATTGATGACAAACTACAAAAAGGTGGTATTTTCACTTCTTCTTTATTAGCTAGAATACTTTTGTAGAGAGAAGCTAACCCCTCACCGACTATTTGGTTATTTTGAGGTACAGACTAAATAGGAGAAGTTGCTAAAATGTTTTATCTTTTTCTTTATTATGAGATTTTAAAATAATGAGGTTGTTTTCTAGCAGCCCTCAAAAGACTAGTTTTGGGTCGGTTTGTTTTTTTTATCATATGCCTTCACTGATACACATTTTTTTTTTTTTTTGAGACAGTCTCACTATGTTGCCCTCAGTTGCGTGGCATCACAGCTCACAGCAACCTCAAACTCTCGGGCTTAAGCGATTCTCTTGCCTCAGCCTCCTGACTAGCTGGGATTACAGGTGCCTACCACAACGCCCGGCTATTTTTTGGTTGGAGTTGTCATTGTTTAGCAGGCCTGAGCCGAGCTCAAACCTGCCAGCCTTGGTGTATGTCTGCTGCCCTACTCACTGAGCTATGAGCGCCGAGACAGATATACATATATTTTGATGAGTATTAATCCATTGCATTTACTAATCTTATTGATATTCAAATTATTTTTTTAAATTTTATATTTTTATCAATAGAAGTTTATTTATTTGTTTTTTTTATTAAATCATAGCTGTGTA
This sequence comes from Perodicticus potto, assembly GCA_963574655.1. Lineage (NCBI taxonomy): Eukaryota > Metazoa > Chordata > Mammalia > Primates > Lorisidae > Perodicticus > Perodicticus potto. Next base: position 12,356 of record CAUYRH010060213.1, on the reverse strand, counting down.
CATCAGTGAAATCATGGGGTACATTGTGCGGGCTTCATATACAATCTGAAATATTTTCATCCAACTGTTTGACATAACCTTCATGAGATTTTCTCGTTTATTATGTGAAAACATTTGTGTTCTGCATTTAGTAGGTTTCACCTGTCCCTTCTAGGATGCACCATAAGTGTGATCCCACCCTTTACCCTCTCTCTACCCACCTTCCCCCTCCCCCTTTCCTCCCTTACCCTTTCTTGTGCTATAATTGGGTTATAGCCTACATATGAAAGCTATAATTTAGCTTCATATTAGGGCTGTATATATTGGATACTTTTTCTTCCATTCTTGAGATACTTTGCTAAGAAGAATGTGTTCCAGCTCCATCCATATAAATATGAAAGAGGTAAAGTCATCATCTTTCTTTAAAGCTGCATAATATTCCATGGTATACATGTACCACAGTTTATTAATCCATTTGTGGATCGATGGGCACTTGGGCTTCTTCCATGACTTAGCAATTATGAATTGGGCTGCAATAAACAATCTGGTACAGATATCTTTGTTATAATCTGATTTTTGGTCTTCTGGGTATATACCAAGTAATAGAATTATAGGATCAAATGTCAGATCTATTTTTAGATCTCTGAGTATTCTCCAAACGTCTTTCCAAAAGGAACATATTAGTTTGCAAGAAGTTCATTCTTGAGTCTTTTCAATAGAACGCTAGGAGTCTCTGAATTCGGTATGGCAAGATATTTTGGGATCTACATTTACATCAAAGAATGAATATACATGTGATTTGCTAGATACTAACAAACCCCCCTTCATAGTACCATTTTGTATTTCCACCAAAGATACAAGTATATGAAAATATCTAGTTCCTTGCAGCCTCACAAATAGAGCTGTGAAGAAACACCTGTCACAGCTGTTTCTTCATAGACCACTATCTCCTTTAAATGGGAAATGTATTTAGAGATCACAGCCTGAGTTCTAGAGGTGCTTATTACTATTGACTTTGTCACTATTTACAACTTTCCAGTGAACGGAGATGAGAATTTTTTTTTAAAGATAAATTTTATGTGAGTTCATATTTTATCCCATACTACCCATATCACATTTATCCCATAATATATACATTCAGAATAACAGCAGATGCAGAATTAGAATGCGAACACTACCACCAATAATTATTGAGAACAATTTTAGATTGTTGTTGCAATTATTTCTGAACCTAAGGTCTACACTGTTAAGGATATACTTTTCTCCATGGTTATTCCACCAGTAAGATATATAATCACTTTCATTTGTTCAACTTCACTTTTGAGTTTTAGATATCACTTAAAACAATTTAGTATTAATGCAAAATTGGGTAAAATATTTATGCGACTTTAAATCTATTAGTACAATGCGAGGTCTATTCAAAGTCTATCATTAGCCTCTATCTCTATTCTCTCCTTCTATCCCTTCTTTTCACCTATGGGTAATCACTTTCTAAAAACACATAGCTTATTCTTCTATTGATTTTTCTTAATATAAGCTTATATCATATAAAATTTCCCTATTGTTTAGATGAAAGGTAGCCTACTGCACTCTCTTCTCAGCATTGCTTTTGTTATTTAATGATATCTCCTGGAAATCACTTCCTAGTGGAACACAGAGATATTTCCGCGTACATCCTGTGGACGTATCACAATCTATTCAGCAAGTTCCCCATTAACAAACATTTGAGTTGTTTTCAATCTTTTGCTACTTCAAATTGTGCTGCAATGAATTACTTCACGCACTATATTTTTGCCAGTCCACCTTTGGGAAAGACTCTCAGGGCAGGCCTATTACATCAAAGAATGAATATGCATGTGATTTGTTAGATGCTGCCAAACACCCCTTCATAGTACCATTTTATATTTTCACCAAAGACACATGTATATGAGAATGCCAGCTTCCTTGTAGCCTCACTAATACAGTACATCATCAAACTTTTGGGTTTTTGCCAGTCTAACAGGTATGATATGGTACTCTACTGAAGTTTTACTCCACATTTTTCTTATGAGTGAAGTTGATTTTTTTTGAGACAGAGTCTCACTGTATTGCCCTCAGTAGAGTGCTCTGGCATCACAGCTCACAGCAACTTCAAACTCTTGGGCTTAAGTGATTCTTTTCCAAGAGAATCACTTGGAACCACAGGCACCTGCCACAATTCCCGGCTATTTATTGGTTGCAGTTGTCATTGTTGTTTTAGCAGGCTTAGGCCGGGCTTGAATGTACCACCTTCGGTGTATGTGGCTGGCACCCTACTCACTGAGCTCTGGGTGCCAAGCCAAAGTTGATCATTTTTTCATATGGCTAAGAGCCATTTGCATTGCTTTTTCTAAGAATTGTCTATTCAAGTTCCTTGCCTGTTTGTCTGTTCCTTTGTGGTTCATGAAGTGCAATCTCTACACTACCAGCAGCGGTAGCACCAGAGAACTTGTTAGCAATGCAAATTCTCAGGTCCAAACCAAACCTACTAAATCAAAAGCTCTGGGGATGGAACCTAATAATCTGTGCTTTTACAGATCCTTTCCCAAAGTTTGAAAGATACTGGTTTCCAAGGTTGATTCAACAACTGCAATTAGACTTTCCATTGGCTTGTCTAATTATTTTCTAATTAAACCAAAGCCAAACTGTTAATAAACTGAAACTGAGAGATCTCTGTGACATTCATTCATTTATTGACTTATTTGACCATTATTAAGCACATAGTATGAGTCAGACTCCATGGCTGGCAGTGGGATGCTGTGTTGGACAAAATCGACAGGGTCACTGCCCCTAGAAGCTTACATTCCCCTGACAAACAAAACTAACCAAACCAATGTAAGTCTTACCAAAGGTAACATCAAGGTACTATTAGAGCAAGAGCTAGTTCAGTTAGTGGTCAGGGAGATATAAAAAAATACAACATTGAGATAGCACATTGATCCAACTAAGTGGACCAAGATTTTAGAAAGGGATTGCACCTATTCCTAGGAGGCATATGGGTGGAAAACATTGCAGCCTCTTTGAAATGTGTCTAGGTATATCTATTAATGCATCAAACAAAGCAATCCTGCTTCTGGGAGCTGATCTCAAAGAAAGAATGCCACCTACTCAAGGCTGCTATAGCAGCATTGTCTGTTGTGGAAAAACACTGGTTACAAAGTGAAGGCCCACCAGTAAGGGAATGGTTGAATAAGTCATGGTGTATATACACCATGCATACATTGAGAAGAAAGAGTCATACCACCGACTTGAAGGTATTTCTATGATGTACTTTGAGTAAAGAAAATAACATGTAGATAAATGGGCATGATGCAACCTCATTTTAAGAAACTCATAAGTTTAAGAAACAATCCATATGTACATACATTGACATATCATTATATGAGCATAGAAGAAAAATAGGGAGAAATAAATACTGACATGGGAGAGCTACATGTGGTGGATTAGGGTCCACTTTCCTTGGAGTGGGGAGTGTGCCTTTATAATGCAGAGGAAGAGGGCTAAGAACAACATGCTTCAAAATCCCTGCAGGTAAACAGGTAGATCTGCTTGTACCCCTTTGCATCAGCTGAGTTCCCTATGTCCAATCCCTGGCTTTGTGCATGTGGAGAGGCAGGCTATGGGAATTTTTTTTGCTGGCATGAATCCAGCAGGCACAGCATGGCTCTAGAGCCAACCCTCCTGGTCTATCCTTTGGTCCTATCTTTAGAGGTTTAAGCCAAGAGCCAACAGGAGGCACAGAGCTCCTAGGCTGTTAGTCAGTAGTTCCTTGTGAGGCTCTGGGACTGGTTCCTGGAGATGCCTCCTCGAGCTTGCTCCTACAGCCCTTCCACTGACTTCACGAGCACCCACTTCTCTAAGCACAAATGCCATTCTGCTTAAAATAGCTTGGTTCTTGCTTTCTGAAATCAAAACTGTGTGAGTCAAAGGGTTACTAGTCATGGAAAGAATGAGAGTAGTTACAAGAATTTAAACATATGAATACATGAAAATGCCTTGAAATCTCCTCCTTCTCCTCTTCTTCTTTACCATTTAAAATTCATTATGCCAAAACTCTTAATGATACAGGCTTGGGGAAAGATTTTATAAAGAAGACCCCACTGGCAATTGCAGCAATTTATTTATTTATTTACAAAATAAATAAATGGGACCTGGTCAAGCCTAAAAGCTTCTGCACAGCTAAGGACACAATAAACAAAGCAAACAGGACAGTCTTCCAAAAGAGAGAAGAAAAATGGGTATGAAACTGACAAAGGGCTGATAAACAGAATCTGTAGAGAACTCAAGCAAATCAACAAGAAAAGAGCAAACAATCTAATTAATCACTGGGCAAGAGAAATGAACAGAGAACTTTCTCTTAAGAAGACAGAAGAATGGCCAATAAACACGGGAAAAAAATGCTTATTGTTCCTAATCATTATAGAAACTTAAATCAAAACTACCTTGAGATATCACCTAGTGAGAACAGCCCATATCACAATGTCCTAAAGCTGCAGATGCTGGTGTGGGTGTCGAGAGAATGGAAGATTTATACACTGTTGGTAGGATTGCAAACTAATACAGCCTTTTTGGAAAGAATTATGGAGATATCTCAAGGAGCCAAAAGTAGACTTTCCACTTGATCCCTCAATCCCATTCTAGGTATCTCTCTAGAAGAAAAAAAATCGCTTTACCATAGGGACATTTGAGTTCAAATCTTTATAGCAGTTCACTTCACAAATGTAAAGATGTGGAAACAAGTCAAGTGCTCATCAACCCATGAATGGATTAACAAACTGTGGTATACGTATACCATGGAATACTATGTAGCCATAAAATGATGGAGACTTTAGATCTTCTGTATTTACCTGGATGGAGCTAAAGAACATTCTCCTTAATAAAGTGTCTCAAGAATGGAAAACCAAGCGTCTAATGTACTCAATACTAATTTAAAACTAGTAGATGAACAACTATAAGCCCACACAAGAGAAAAACACAACTAAATTCAAGAGGGGAGGAGGAGGAATGGGAGAAGGGAGGCAAGGAGATCAGTAAGCTCCTACCTAAGGGGTACAATGTACGGGTATACGGCACACCCCCTGGGTGAAGGACTCAAATACATGTCGGACTTTTCCCAACACATTTTGTTTTTGCAGTTTTTTGGCCTGGGCAGGGTTTGAACCCGCCACCTCTGGTATATGGGGCCAGCGCCCTACTCCTTTGAACCACAGGCGCTGCCCTTTTCCTAACACATTGTAATCTAATTGTACGTGCCCTTACATGAAAGAAAGAAGAGAGGAAGGAAGGAGGGAGGGAGAAGGAAGGACGGACGGAAGGAAAGTAGGCAATCGTCATCAATACTGAAAACAAAAATAAAAAAAAAAACCTCATCATTCCATCTGAATAACTGATGTACACAGAGACTTTCAAAGGACTTTTCATTAATGCAGAAACGGCACTCCACTATTGAGCCTCTCCAAGGCAAAAAGTCTTACCGGCAGGTGTGGAAGTGGATTTTGGTGCTGGAAGTAAACTCCTGCGGGGTACTGTCACAGTGGAGGAAGCCAGCGGGGCTGCTCGGCCAGCTCCCTTGGGTGTGTCTTTAGAAGGCAATGCTGCCTTCACAACCGGCTGTTCTTCATTCCCAAAGGTTGAACCTGTGGGAGGCAGACAGTGTGTTAATTATAACTTCATGAAAAATGGATGGACAGCCTTGCCATTTGCACTTGCCAACCAGTCCTAATGCCATCATCTGCTTTAGGACTTGACCTAATTCTCAGTAAGTGACCTTGAAAAGTCTCTCTTTGGAACTGTATGTAGAAAAGGACTCCCTGTAATTGCTGCATAAGTGTGTGCCACACAAATCCCCTGCATTGGAAGGGGCTCCACAAAAGCCAAGAGCAGCTTGTTCTTCTAACATCTTACACACACATGCACTCACGCACACACAGTTTGCCTATGTGTATGTGCAATGCATGTGTATATAAGCAGCATTTATTTGGCTTTGCCACATACAATGTGAGTGACTCAGGAGAAGAATTAGTGTTTATTTGGCTATGTCACATATAACGTGAGTGACTCAGGAGACAAATAAGAATGTACATGTGTACCCTGAGCCCAGGAAGTTTATTCAGAGCTCCTTGAAATCCTAACTCAGTCATCCCATCCCGAGGCTTGAAGGTGGGGGTGGGGGTGGAGAAAGAGAATTCCTTTGAAACTCGTGAAAGTTTTTTGCCTGAAAAGCTGAGGTCCTATCAAACTGGGAGAACCCTAAATTAGAGCCTCACTGACTTTCAAAGCAGAAGACATTTATTGATAACTGTGGTTTACCACTCAATTTAGAAATAGTCTCTTTGTCTATAGACCAGCTTCTCTAATCCACTGCTTTGACACGGCAGACATGGCAGACTGGGATTATGTTTGGGTCAGATTTAAATATGCAAAGTTGCTTGATTTATACATTTGCAATCTCATAAAGATAATGGTACCACCATCTAGTCTCTGTTAACGTATAAATCTTCTAAATATACCTTTGAGTACAGATGTGAGGCCTAACCTATTAATTGAAAGAGTTGGAATATACTGAGATTACCACTCGTTTGTAATAAAACTGTCCAGATGTAGGAACATGACCATCTACCGTGAAAAATAAACAATGACAGCTGGAAAAAGTATATGGCATTTTAATAGAAGATTAATTTTTTTTTTTGTTTTCATCCTTTTAAAAGGATAGTCATAATTTATTTAGATAGGGCCTGCATAAAAAGATAACCATTATTAAAATGGCTTCAGTGTTCAAAACACTCAGTTTATTCAACCATTAGAGTAAGAGATTGTTGCTTTTCTCCCTCTGAAGTACCGAAAGTCTGTTTAAATTGTGGAGATTTCCGTTGTTTCTAAAGAAAAGCGTATTTAGGAAGGAAAAAAAAATAAAGAATGTGCTATTTTTTTTTTTTTTTTGCAGTTTTTGGCCAGGGCTGGGTTTGAACCCACCACCTCTGGCATATGGGGCTGGCGCCCTACTCCTTTGAGCCACAGGCGCCACCCGAATGTGCTATTTCTTAACACAGAACCTATGGGCTACAGTTCTTTTAAGGTGCTGGGCAAGGTTTTTAATAGTTTGAACTAGGGCTGAGAGAATGCATTTGACCTACGCAAACAGAGTGAATGCATTGAAGTTCCACAGAAAGATCTGCTCTGTGTCGTGGGAGTCAGATAAAAAAGTATGCAGATAAAAAAGCATCTTTGATCCAAATCCAGTCAGGAAAAGGGGCACCATGAGCTTGCAAAATGGTGAGTCTTAGTTTGTGAATTATCCAGTAGACTCACCAATCCAGTGCTAGAATTCAAAGGATTTCTAAAGGTTTGTGGGAGATTTCAGATGGTGGGGGAGAGGGGAACAGCTCAGCCACTAGAAATATTTCACATGTATTATCTAATGTCTAGCCCACTGCTGACACACTGCCAGAATAATCTATTCACTGAAATGTTGTAGCAGAAGTTGAATCAAGCATAAACCTTCCACATACACTCTTTTATTCAACAATTTATTAAAATTTCTTAAGCAGAGAAATATTTTGTATCACTTATAGAGTTCAAATGCCCTTTTGTCAAAACCTCTTGCCTTTGGTGCGATTCTCTTACATGTAATTTACTATTCAGTGAACATGTCAATTCTGAGATTTGGCCGCTTTCCAGGCTGGGAAGCAATTCATCTGTTTGAAGTACAAGTGTCAGGGAAGCTCTGTACTCCCCTCTGAAAGAGGGCTTGAATTAAAAAAAAATAATATAAAACTCTATACTTATCTATGATTGTGAGCTACAGCTGGCAATAAACAGTTCTACTCTTTGATAGCCAGAGTAAGTTGGCCAATAATTAAAGACGCATTATTCAGTAAATGAAAAGTGCTCCCAATTTGGAAATGACTGTTGAAGTCTATAAATACTCCAAGTACTTCACAACAATGCCGACATTAAACCATTGCTTGGTAAGAGGAAGAAATCAACTAGAAATAAATAAACTGCTTGTGGGAGCCAGAAAAATGTTCTGCAAAATTCAGCCAGTGGAAGTGGTTTACATGGCTAAGTCAGACATCTCATTTTCAACCAATCCCAATCGACTTGGTCTGAATGACCCAGGCAATTTATCCTCCCTTTCACTTGGCCTTACATAGTGCAGCAGAAACATCAGCAAGTGGGTTAGTGGTGCAGATTTAGGAGCAAGACAGCCAGTGTGTGAATACCACCTCCCCTACCTAGCACCTGTCTGTACCTCAGTTGCTTCATTTGTAAGAGGAGATAATGAAATCTAACTCAAATGCTGATGTGAAAATTAAAAGAGCTGATACCTGGGAAGTTTTCAAAAATTGATGCAAGAGTTAGCACAAGAAAACATTTAGAGTCTGGCAGAGCGTATGCTCTTATGTGTTAGTTATTAGCATACACTCTAAATTTAAATTCTGTGACTAGTCATTACAACAAACCAGTTTTTCATAGGAATGTGGAAAATATTCAAAGATTAGATGGGTTACTTTAAGTGAGAAGAACGGGAAGGATTGAGGTAAATTTGATAATACCTTTACAGTATGATTGTCTTTAAAATATCCAATAAACACAGACATAGGGAAAAGGTGAGAATAATAACACAACAGACCACCAAACTTAAGAAGTATAAAACATCATCAAGTCCATTGCCAGTGAAATTGCAGAGACAGAAGGAAGCTTGTTCAAGTTTCCTACGTAGGCAAAACTGCTTTCCAGATTGCTTGCTGCAATTCACACTAAGCACAGGTGGTGAATGTAGCATTCCCAGACTTTAATTTGCCAACCAGTCGGACATGGAATTAAGTGGTTTTAATTTTTAACTGTCTGACAAGTGGTGGAATTGAGAATGTTTTTTTCATATCATTATTGGCTATTCAACTTTTTCATTCCATAAGATGCCCATTCATAAGTTTTCCTACTGAGGTGTTACGTCTTCGTTCTTTGAATATTGTGGATTTTGATCCTTTGTTGGATGTGTATTTCAAATATTCTCCCAGTGCTGGGCTTTTGTTCATATTTATGCTGCCTTTCTTCAGAAGTTTTTTGTTTTGGAAAAACTTTCCAATTGATTTTTATCAGCCTTTTCCTCTTGATTTATACTTTGTGTCTTAGACTTTCAGCTCTTATCTTGATATCATAAAGATGTTCTCCTAGATATTCTTCTAAAAGTTTAAAGTTTTGTTTTCCATATTTAGATCACGAACCCACCTGGAATGCGACCTGGAGTAGGGTTTGACTTTGTTATTTTCTACGTAGACAGTCAACTGTCCCAGCCCTCATATGAGTCTAACTTATCTGCAATATCTACATGCCCCTCTGTGTATGCCAAGATTACATCCAGGCATTATTTATTAGGGTAGATCAATAAACAACCTCCAAATTTCCATAACTTAACAAAAGTTGGCTTTTGATCATGCACCATCTAATGCAGATCCTCTGGATGATCTGCTGTCCTGGGAAGCTCTCGTCCTGATAGAATGGGGACCCAGACTCCTTCCATCTTACATGTTTCGCCTACTTTGGGGTTCTCAGGAAACCCAAATATTCAGCTGGCAAATGGGGAGGGAAAAGAAATTGTTCATGGGAGGATTTTATGGGCCATTCCTGGGCATAGCAGGTATCACTTCTGCTTTCATTTTATTGGTTGGAACTCAGTCACAAGGCCCATGAAGGAAACTAGGAAATGTAGTTTAGTTTGCACCCAGGAGAAAAGGGAAATGGTTTGATAATCAAATATCAATCAAATATCAGGTATACTGAGCCTGCATAAGACAGTACCCTTAACCTTGATCTTTAACTTTAAAAAATGTCTTTACTGGCTCAGCGGCTAGGGTGCCAGCCACATACACTGGAGCTGGCGGGTTCAAACCCAGCCCAGGCCTGCCAAACAACAATGACAACTATAACCAAAAAATAGCCGGGTGCTGTGGTGAGTGCTTATAGTCCCAGCTACTTGGGAGGCTGAGGTAAGAGAATCGATTAAGCCCAAGAGCGGGAGGTTGCTGTGGGCTATGATGCACTCTACTGAGGGTGACATAGTGAAACTCTCTCTCAAAAAAAAGAAAAAATATGTCTTTACTATTCTCAGTCCTTTACTCTTGCCTGTAAACCCTAGAATCTGCTTGTCAAGTTCAATGAAAAATGTACACAATTAAGTTTTTTTTTAACTGCAACATAATTGAAGGAAGAGCAATTAGATTTAACTGAGATCAGCAAACATGCTGAGCAATAATTATACTCTCAGAACCATGTTTCATGACAGATACAAAGAGGGCTTAGTATCACGAGAAAAACATCAAACCAAGTGGTTCTAAAGAGGGGCACTACTATTCCACAGGGATTAAAATCTATGGGTTGCAGCAATATTGGCATTTAGTAGGTGGGGCTGTCAGTATCTCTGTGCAAAAGACATGCAGAAAGGTAAGAGACCATGGAGGAGGAAGGTTAATAAATGTTAACTGAGGGGTATGAGGTTGGGAGAAAACAACATTTTCAGTACACAATCCATGCCATAGAGAGAATTTCCTTATGCTGTTATTAACTATTGAGTGGATTAGCTGTCAGTTCATTCTCCTTAATTCTCTTCCTTTCTCCATGCCAGTTGTGCCCTCTGTATTTGACATATTATTGTCACCAAAGTGTGAAGGTATTCCACTGTCATAGCAACTAAAGGACTATTGCTTCCCTGCTGAACAGTGGTCATTTTTCTGTAGATATATGAATACTTATATCACCAACTTATCATTTGAAAGGCAAGTTTGCCATCAGAGTGTGAAAATTTGCAAGATATATATTCAGCATGATTATAAAATTCAGCTGGGGCCAGTTTAATACGAAAACCTAATCTCTTCACATTTTTCTCATTAAACTGTCAGGACAAATAGGCTCTTTCATCGCGATATCTTTGAAGAAAATGACCTTCTTATTCTTCCTTCAGGAAAGCTCCCAGAATTCATTCTTCACTGTGCTTGAATATCCTGAGTTGATTAATCAAGTCTATCAAAATCTCCCAAAGTTGAATGAATCCCTACCTCATGCCCTATGAAAAAGCTAAATTAAAATAGACCAAAGACCTATATACGTGTAAGAGCTAAAAATACATAACTCTTAGAAGAAAACATAGGTATAAATCCTAACAATTTTGGATTAAGCAATGGTTTCTTAGATATGACACTGAAAGCACCACAAAAAGATAAATTAGACTTCAAATAAAAAAAAAAATTTGCGTTTCTGAGGACACTATTTAAAAAGTAATAAGACAAATCACAGGTTTAGAGCAAATATTTGCAAATCGTATATCTGATAAGAGTCTAGCATACAGAATATACATAGTATATAGAATATATAAAGAACTTGTACATGTGTAACCTCAACAATAAAAAGGTAAATAATTTGAATGAGGGTGGAGCATGATGGTGGATGGGACAGATGTTTAGCTCAGCTCTCCCAGAACAACAGGTAAGAGTGAGTGGGCTAGATCATTCCTGGTGGGGAATATTGGTGTAGACTGGCAGTTCAGGATGTGCAGCGAAGTGGCGGATTGCTGGATTCGAAGTGTAATCCAGAGTTGTGTAGACTGCCAGAAAAATCTCTGTGACGCTGCTGAAGCTGCAGGTGGCAGCAACCAACACCTCTCCCATGGAGGATTACAATTCCCAGTTCATGGGGAAACTAGGAGTTGTGTGGAAAAACTGGTGAAGTGTGGACTCCTGAGTGGAATTTGGCAGTCAGATAGGGGTGCCATCTGGAGCAGCACCAGGGCTAGGCGCTGGTCAGGAAGCAGACATATTTTGAAATTTCAGAAATGGCAACTGCCAGAGGCACCTTTTCGCATAGGCCACGTGCTGCGATTTAAGTCCCACCTGCAAGCAGCCATCCTGCACCCAAAGCAGGTCCAGGACACCCCGCACTTTATGGGAACTGTTGTAGGGAGAATTGTGAAACCTGCCTGTGAAGATTCTTTTTGAAATCAGTAGAATCAACAACTTGGTGGGGTCTATGTGCCAAGTGGGTAGCCAGACAACCACCAAAAAAACAGTGTAAACCATGAATCAGATATAAGCCACTACTCACAGTGCCACTTGGAACTACTTACAGTGCCACTTGGTGTCCAGAAAGTATATTGCAACATAAATATATTCCTACTAAAGTTGATCCCTATGGCATATGTATAGTCCTATGTTTATATATATATATATGTATATATATATGTATATATACATATATATGAATAATATTTTTGTTGGTGGTGCCATTTTTTTCTCTTTTTTCTTTGCTCATTCATTTTGCTCTTTTGCATTTTACCCTTTTCTTGTAGAAGTTATTGTTAATCTTTT
>CAUYRH010060211.1:0-13381 GCA_963574655.1 Perodicticus potto | reverse complement strand
ATACCATGTTTTCTTTATCCATTCATAAATTGGTGGGCAATTAAGTTGTTTCCACATCTTTGCAACCGTGAATTGTGGTGTGATGAACATTTGGGTAGGGGTGTCTTTTTGATAAAATGACTTCTTTTCCTTTGAATAGATCCCAGAAGTGGAATTTCTGGACTGAATTGTCGGTCTACATTTATTTCTTTGAGGACTCTCCATACTTTTTTCTACTGAGGTTGTATTAACTTGCAGTTCCACCAACAGTGTATAAGTGTTCCTATTTCTCTGCATCCGTGCCAGCATCTATTGCTTTTTGACTATTTAATAATGGCAGTTCTGATAGGGTTACCCCTGCTATTAATGTCATTGAACTAACCGGACATTTCTAATGCGGTGTTGAGGATGACGGTGTGATGCCTGCCTTTAGCTGAGTCAGCAGATTCTGCAGACGCCTTTGTTAAACATCTTTGGGTAGATTTACTGTGCTGTCCCCTGGGAAGCCCTGTCCATGTAGCCTGTCAGTGAGGATTTATGACTCACCTACTTCCATGCAGGAGCTGTTCTAAGCACTAGGGAGGGGCCAAGGGTGAGAAGAGCCCAAGCTACCCCCCAACCCCAACGCTCAAGGATGGAGAACAAGCCAAAGAGCAGGTGAGAACACCATGTGGCCTTAAGCGGAGGAAGGTGCTTTGGAGACGAACAGGGGAGAGGGACAGAGAGCTGGAGGTGCTGTTTGAGCCAGGGTGAGGGTAACACCGGAACACAGCTGCAGATGAGGCGAGAGGCTGCCGGGCATGGTATGGAGAAAGATATTCCGGGCAGGGGACCACAGTGCAAAGGCCCTGGGGTAGATGCCCTCTGGGCTGTTCCAGGAACCACAAGGGTCCAGTGGCTGAGGGGGGAGAGCCTGACCACAGGGGAAGGTCTTGGGCACGAAGGTTTTATTCCAAATTTGATGGGGAGCCTGGGAAGGTTTTGAAGGGGGTGGAGGGAACATGGCATGATCCCTTTTCACACACATCTACTAGAGATAAAAAGGCCTAGCGAACAGTAACAAATTGAGGCGGAAAAAGGGCCTGCTGTAGAGGCCCTTGCTGAGGGGACTTGGGGCTCTCTCCTGCCCTGGGAATCTTCTATCCAAAGGCAAATCCTTTCTGTGGACACTTCTCTGCAGCCTACCAGAGCCTAGCATGGAGGCAGACACACTCCTGTGAGACGGCAGGTCCCCTGGGTCACCACAGGCATCCTTTGGGCTCTCAGGGCCTTGCTGATGCTGCCGCTAACAGGCCCCTCGTTCCAGCAGTTCTTTTCACAGGAATCACATGAACTGCCTGGAGGGTTCAGATACTACATTTTCTCCATGAAAAAAAAAAAAAAAAGACAAGAAGGCTAGAGGAATTGAAGCAGAATTTATGAGATAGTAGATTTTATTTATTTATTTATGTACAGCTGGGTCTTGCTGTGTTGCCCAGGCTGGTCTTCAACTCCTAGGCTCAGTGATCCTTTCTACCTCGATTTCCAGAGTGGATTCTTGAAATGACCAGAGTTCAAAGTATTCTCTTCCTCTGGGTGCCATAGCCTCAAATGTTATAATTCATGTAATTTAAATCAAGGCGGATCTGTACCTAAGTGGCGTCTAACACTAAATTTGAAGAAAGGACTTGAGGAGAAACTGTGGACTGAAATGGAAGATGGGCAGAGGTTTCCCATGAGAAACAGTTTTTATGGCTCTTTGATCAGACCTAGTGCTGAACTCCTAACTCAGCAAAAGCACAGACAACGCTGAATTTCCAGTGATGTAAAGAACTAGAAGCCTTCTGCTCTAGAAGGGTCTTCCCCTGAGAGTCTTGAGTGTACCCGTGTAGGGACCAAGGCCTTAACATTTTAGTCCATGCCCTGTCCAAAAGAACTCCTAACTTTGAGCTTTGTGCATGGTAAGGATTTAATGAATGAATGGAAACAGAATTTTATTTTTATTTATTTGTTCTTACCACCCATAAGAGAACTTAACTTTCTGGGTCCTCCTAGAGAAGAAACTATATGCTCTTCAGATATTGTATCATCTCCACATTTCTGTAATAGTGGTGGATTTTCCTCCTTTTCTTCCAGCATTTTCTGTGTGGTCCCATATCATCTTCTTATTGAGGAAATCAACCAGAGGTTGCTTTTTATAACCTTTCTCATTCTGGTTGATTTAACCATTATGGGACCATTTTTATTTCTTCCTGAAGTATTCATTTTAATTACATGTTTTTCTTCTGCCTTTGGTTCAAGTGTGCTAATTATGTGGTATTTTGGCTGCCTTAGGTTTATTATTAGACTGCATTGTCCCTCCATTTGCTAAATTTCAGAGAATTTGTATTTTTAGGACTCTTTCCATTCATGGTGTCATTACTTGAGGAAAACCAAACAAAAGTAGGCTTGACTCACTATTCCCAATTCCAGGTATAGAATTCTACATACTGACTCGAAGCTGGTTAATTCTACTGTCAGCTAGCTTATGAGCATTACCTTAGTAAATATAACTTGGTTCATTCATTCATCATTCATTCATTCATTTCTTACAATGAATGGTTGAAATAACAGAGGAATTGAGATACTGAAATATTATTTCACCAGCTGTCTATGGTAACTTCATTTTGGCTCTGGCTTTAGAATCTTGCTTTGAAGATTAATGTAAAGTTATCCACATGGATAAACAATGGCTGGGTTTACAACTTGTGACTGCATTGTCACAAGTGTGCTTGTGATAGAAGCAGGTAATTGGTCCACACCTGTTTCAGTGCCCTTATTTTTGGCATCAAGAAGTCCCGTCTGTCTACTTCTCCCCTCTTCTTGCTCATTTCATAGCTTATTAGAAGCTGTCTCGTAGAATGGTTAAGGGTCCAGCTACTATTTCTACTATTCTCACTTGACTCATTTGTTCATTCAGTCAACTGACAGATACCTGTGCAAAGGCTACTATTTCAGGTGCTGAGAATAAGCCTATGTACAGAACAACTAATGTCCCTGCTCCCATGGAGGCCACATTACAGTGACAGCAACTGTACTCCAGATTAAAAAATATATATATATATATATATAATATATATATATTATATATATATAATTATTATTATATATATAATGTTAAGCTATATGATAGATTGGAGTATTATTTCTGAATTTTTCACACCCTGCTCCTATTGGAATTGTGCATCACACTTTGCCATATGACAGTGAAGTTTATCCACTAGGAGCTAGAGTCCATTTCCCTGCCCCTTGTGATTGGACTTGGCTGTATAACTCTGTTTGGCCTCTGGTATATTTGTAAGCATGATGTGAGCAGTGGCTTGAATATGCTTGTAGGGTTTGGCTGGCTTCTTGTACTACCACTGCCCTGAAAACATGCCCTGGGTACTATTTGGTCCCAGAATAATGAGACACCTGTGGAGCCAGCTTGGATCCAACACAGAGCCTGGAAACAAGCCCAGCAGACCTGAAAAGAAAAGAAGAACCATTCAGCTAAACCCAACCTGGATCAGCCAATCCAGTGTGCCTACAGATTCATGAGCATGAGAACAGAGGATTGCTACTAGATGTGACCAACTTTGAGGGGTGATTTGTTACAAAGCTTTATCATGGGAAAGGTTGACTAATAGGAGTGGTGGTAAGGCCTAAAAGAAAAATAAAACAGTAAGGGACAGAAAGAATTCATTGCAAAGAAAATGGAATAACATTTTCTGATTAACAACAGTATAGGCTTTCTGGATATGGACACTTGAACAGAACCTTATAGCATTCAACAGACATTGCATTATCTCATTTATTCTCCATACTTTAATGTAGCAAGTGTTGCTAATTTTTTTTTGTGTGTGTGTGTGTGTGTGTGTGTGTGTGTGATAGGGTCTCACTCTTCTGCCCAGGCTGAAGTGCAGTGGCATTTTCATAGCTCACTGTAACCTCAAACTCCTAGGTTCAAGTTCTCCTCCTGCCCTAGGCTCATAAATAGCTGCAACTACAGATGTATGCTACTAGGCCCAGCTAATTTTTCTATTTTTATTAGAGACAGGATCTCACTCTTGCTCAGGCTTATCTCAAACTCCTGATCTCAAGTGATCTTCCTGCTTTGACCTCCCAAAGTGCTAGGATTACAGGTGTAATCCGCTGCATCTAGCTAATATTGTCATTTTTAAAATAAGGAAAGTGAATCTCACAGAGAGATTTTGTGATTTTCTCAAAGTCTCACACGTAGTAAATGGAAAGGTTGGGCTTCCATTCTCTTTTTACCCTAACCAGGTGTGCTGCAATGCACTCCTGGCACTAAGAGTTAGGATGATACCCACAAGTGAAAGGGCACCATCCCCAACAAGACTGCCCTTACTTACATGCCAGCTGCACCTGAAGTGTCCCCAGACCACTCACACTTCTGACCAACTATCTATAAATTCAGGGCTTCTCATAACCCTCTCAGATTCAGTGATTCACTAGAAAAACTTATGGAATTTTGGGAAGTACTATATGGTACAGTTGTTTAAATAAATGATATAAAGAAAATGAACAAGAAAAAGGGAAAACTTACGGAGTAAGTTCTAAGAAATACATGGCTTCTGTGCCCTCTCAGGGAATCAGGCCACATCGCTGTCCTAACCTGTTGACATATTCACCAGCAAGGAAGTTCCCCTGAGTGTCAGTGTCCAGAGTTTTTATTGGGATTCATTGGGTAGGCATGATTTGTTGAAACAAAAGCTCCATGAATGAACTCAATCTCCAACACCTTCCACTTTCTGGAGGTCAGGTGGCTGGAAATTCCAACCCTATAATCACATGATTGGTTTTTGCGTGTGACCAGCTATCTAGGGAACCCACCAGGAGTTGTCTCATTAGCATGGAAAACATGCCACTATTGTAAATTCCAAGACTTTTTTTTAAAGCTTTGTGCCAGAAACATGTGAATCAAAAAATGCAATAACTAAAACTCCATGAGTAGACAATAGGGGGATTGATTCAGCAAAAGATAGACTTTCTAAACTGGAAGAAAAATTTTGAAGAAATCTTTCAGAATGCGTAACTGATAGATGATGAAATAGAAAGTAAGAAAAGTTTGAAGCTGCAGAGAATAAAGTGAGAGCTTTCCTCAAATATCCAAGGATAGTGGCAAAAGGAAGAAAAAGAGAGAAACAAAATTTGATAATATTATGTTTCAGAATTTCTAGAAATTATGGAAAAATTTCAACAGTGTCAGATAGTATATTTTAAAAATGCCCAGAGCTTCTGGATAAGTGAATATGTGGAGGTTTCTGGAGAATGGCACACCTAGAGAGGGTACAGAAGCTCTACACTCCTCCTCCCATACCATCCTACACATCTCTTTTGTCTGGCTATTCATCTGTACCCTCTGAAATATTCTTTATAATAAATCAGTGATCATTCCTTTTTTTTTTTTTTTTTCTTTTTGTAGAGACTGAGTCTCACTTTATCGCCCTCCGTAGAGTGCTGTGGCGACACACAGCTCCCAGCAACCTCCAGCTCTTGGGCTTAGGCCATTCTCTTGCCTCAGTCTCCCAAGTAGCTGGGACTACAGGCGCCCGCCACAACACCCGACTATTTTGTTTGTTTGTTTGTTTTGTTTTGCAGTTCGGCCGAGGCTGGGCTTGAACCCGCTACCTTTGGTATATGGGGCCAGCGCCCTACTCACTGAGCCACAGGCGCCGCCTGATCATTTCTTTTTCCAAAATCTTCTTAGTAATCAGAGAAGAACCCAAGATGCCACTACCAGCTCTGCTTGATAAGACCTTTTCTATAAGAATCATCCTGGCTGATAAAATAGATGGCCCATTCTTCCTGGAAATAGATTTTATTTATGATCCAGCCCACACAGAAGAATTTGAGTATGAAAATTTTCCAGAGTTTAGCCTAAGACTTTTTAAATGGAAAAGATCACATGATAGTTTTGTATTACTAGACCAAGTATACTAGCATCCACAATGATATTTCTTTAATGGCATCCAAAAATAAAATTAAAATATGTTTGTACTTGAACATAGCATAAAGAAATAATAGACTACCAAAAGTAAATTTTGTAACTTATCTGGGGGATGTGGGGGGTGGGAAACCAGATTAAACACAAAGGATTTATAAGAAGACTAACAGCTGGTTTCTCAAGCTACAATGAGACATTGGAGTGATATCTTCTAAGGACTAACCCAGCTGACCTAGAAAGGACTAGGACAGGAAAAAGAATGGCAATGGCTACATAATGTAGCCATGGAAACCCCCCAAACAGAATCTTTTTTTTTTTTTTTTTTTTTTTGGAAACTTGCTGAAGGTACCGTCAGTTGTATTAGTGAGTTAAAGAATAGAGAATCTCAAGTTTTCATGTTGATTGTCTCAGTTATGGTATTGCCACCTGAATCAGAAATTGGAAGTCTGAAAGGACTAAACTGGAGGAAGAGATGATGCTGTTGTTATTACTATCATTGTTTCTCATTATAAATATGGAACAAGACCTGAACATTGTACATACATGCTCATTGTAATAATCTCTCTTATTTTCTATAGGTTGAAACATTTCATAATTTTTTTGAGATGGCATCTTACTATGTTGCCCAAGATGGTCTCAAACTCCTGGTCTCAAGCAGTCCTCCCACTTCAGCCTCCTGAGTAACTGGGATTATCACAATGTTTTTAAAAAGTAACACATGTTCATAGAAGAAAATTAAGAAGTTATCCAAATATACCCAAAGAAAGCTTTACCCACTCATGAGTTAACGGGTTAACTGTGAAACTTGTGGTTCAAGATTTTGAATGCCTTGGTGTTTTGATATCAGTAGAATACTCCAGCAAGCATTTAGAAGTATAGGAAAAGTGTAGATGCTGATTAATTTTTGATGGTTGGATGAGCATTTGTTTAATCTTTGGTTGAGACTTTTGCGCTTCAAGCAGAAAGAGGGAAAAGCATGAAACCACGTTCTCAGCACTTTCCTCCCATGCTCCTTACCTACTGCAGTGAACTGCGATTGACAAGGGGAACGTTAGT
Organism: Perodicticus potto; assembly: GCA_963574655.1. Lineage (NCBI taxonomy): Eukaryota > Metazoa > Chordata > Mammalia > Primates > Lorisidae > Perodicticus > Perodicticus potto. The sequence goes on along the minus strand of CAUYRH010060211.1, from coordinate 6,378 downwards.
CATGAATGCATTAACCTCGTTTCCTTGGGAACCACCAGTGGAGGGGAGAATGCCAGTCACATTGAGCAGCCTGCTATGTGTAAGGCAATTAGTTCCAGGATTTGTCAGATGACAGTTCTATTTTTGAACACTTTCTTATCAATTAGGAGGAAAATATCTGACATGCAGAGATTTCTCAGCAGTTTGGGTTGCAACTTAGTTTATAAGCAACAGGAAGGCAAGTTCAAACTGCCTCGTGCAAAGATCATTATAATTTGTTCTTCTCAGTGGAGGGTCTTGACAGATCGACTCAGGGCTGGGGTATAAGCAAGGAGTGAAGAGTCTGGTGTTTAGCTTGTGCTGTTCAGAATGAAAACAGATTGTGGCAGACATCTGCTTAATTCTCAAAGGCGGCACACACAGTCCTTTCGAGTTTAGCTCTGGAAATTAATAGCAGTACAGATTACTGAAGTAGTTCTTTTATGTTAATCATATGGGTTTGGGAAAATTTTTAGCAAGAATAATAAAAATATTCATAGCAACAGCAGCTATTTACTATATACCAGACAGTGTCCAAAACCTATATGCCTATTATATTATCCGTTCTGCCCAATAAGTCGTGGGAGCAGAGTCTGGCAATAGTAGACTGGCTTCCAGTATAAGCATGACAAAAGGAGGTGAAAAAGCTGTGGAGAGCTCATAAACTAGAAGTTCTATAGGTGGGGATAAAATTCATTATATGAGGCCTGACAATTAAGTTTGCAAACTTGCCACCGTGCACAGAACTGACGAAAACATTACAAAAATTCATCGAACTGTGCGTCAAAATCATTGCCTGAATATGAGAAGCATAGCAGACTATAGATAGAGAAACAGGAAAGTCCTAACTGAAAATTTTGGCACAAGAAAGGTGTGGCTCTTGCATCACAACAATGCACCAGCTCACACAGCACTGTCTGTGAGAGAGTTTTTAGGCAGGAGACAAATAACTGTATTGGAAGACCCTCCCTACTCACCAAATATGGCCTTTAATGACTTTTTTCTTTACCCTAAGATAAAGGAAATAGTGAAAGGAAGACATTTTAATACTATTTAGGACATCCAGGGTAATAAGATATCAGCTCTGAAGGGTATTGGCATTGGTACATAGCTTCCCAGGGGGAGTATTGTATCTCTGCAGTAATACTCAGCAGTGAGGTATGCAGCATTTTGTCTAGACTGAGTTCTGACTTAATTATCAGACTTCATACTCGAACTTAAAATATATTTTTGCCCATTTTAAGTAAAAAAAACCAAAAAAAACAAAAAAACCCTGAGGCTTAAAGATCTTAAAGCTACCGAATTAGTTAACGGTAGAGCAGAATTTGAGGCTAGCTTTGTCTGTCTACAAGCCACAAACTTCACCGTCTTTATTCAGAGAGCATGGGCCAGCTGGGCAGCTCCACCCGGGGAGGGGTTTGACTTCCCCCCAAAGCTACTGACCTAGATCCTGTATTGTAACCTGACCCCAGGTGGTCCTGAGGGAGGTTTGAAAGACTGTGCTCTACACTCATGCAGGACAACTGAGATGGGAAATAGGCACCATAGGGTGTCACTGAAGTGATATACACAGTGCCAGGTGAGTGGTGGACAGAGAGGGCCTGGGAGTTTAAAGAAAGAAGATGATGTTGAGGGCTGGGGTAAACAGAGACATCTACCCAAAGTGGGTGAACCTGGAGGATAAAGATATGATCCAAATCCATTAGCAATTTTTTAGATTTCCCAAAACATTCCTCCCACCACGCTCCCTGTCTTTGCACATGAGCCATTGGGGCCTCCAGGTTGCCCCGGACACGGTCTTTCTTGGGCTTCACCATTTTGCCCATGATCTTTCTGGTGACTGCCTTTACTGAAAAGCAGTACCAAATTGTAAGGACAGCTCAAGTGAGATTGAGACTGTCCCCGGGCTGTGAGAGCACAGGACAATGTTTGCATTTAGAAGTAGGCGTGGTGAGACTAGTCATTTAGTCACCCACTCCTTGGTCAAAACAGTTTTGTCATCAGAATTAGAAAAAGTCTATCCTCAAAGAGTGCTTTCTGTATTTGAACCTAAAGATAAAAATACATATTCAAAGAAAAAAGTCACACATATTTAGGCACTGTCTCAGTTTTCTTTGGCTGCCGCAACAGAATACCTTAGACAGGGTGGCTTGTAAGTAGCAGAAACTGATTGCTCATGGTTCTGGAGGGTGGAAGTCCAAGATCAGGGCACAGCAGATGTGGTTCTCGGTGAGGTTGCACTTCCTGGGTCATGATGGGGCCTTCTAGCTGTGTCCCACATGGTGGAGGGTAGGGGTGAACAAGCTCTCTGGTGTCATCTAATGGGAGCTCTAATCATATCTATTCATGAAAACTTCACTCTCATGACCTAATCACTTCCCCAAATCCTCTCCTCCTAATACTGTCACCTTGGGGTTAAGATTTCGACATATGTGTATGCCTTGGGGTGTCACAAATGTTCAGATCATAGCAGTCACAATGATTTAAGTCTATTTGCTAAGATTTTTTTTGTTTTACCATGTGCTTCTCTGTAGTCCTGTCCAGCATTTGCCCATTTACAAAATATATAGAAGACGTGGTTATTTATGCCAGCTAAATATTTAAAAAGGTCAAACACGAGACCTTGGCCCACATCCTGACACCTGCGGCCTCACAAAGCCATCACTGAGGCCTCTCCCACCACAGCCACCTGACCCCCACAGCTATCCAGAGAAGGCCCAGGCCCTTCCTCAGCCCCCAGCTCCTGTTTGATTTTTCTTTATATTGTTCACTGCCACCTGACTGTTGTTTTCATATTTCTTTATTTTACCTATTAATATTTTTTATCTATCTCCCCGTTACTTTTGTGAAGGCAAGGACTTTAACGATTTTGCTTACCACTGTATCCCCAGCATCTAAAATGCAGTGTTTAGCACAATAAACACTGTTTAGACAGCTAAATATATGTGTAAATAATAGAAACTTGGTTGAATGTGCCAGTTAAAAATTGCAGGATGAGTGAGTGTTGTTCAGAGCTTGAACGCTGACGCTCAGGCAGAGTAGGGAAGGATATGTAATGACATGTCCACATCTCTGGCCTGGGGGTCGGGGTGTGCCTTATTAAATGTACCCATTAAAAAAACCAAACAAGGTAGGCACAGAGGGAAAGGAAATGTAGGCAGAAGCCATCTGGGTGAGGAGCTCAAGGGATGTGTTGCAAAGCTGAGTCACAGGAAAAGTGTCCACTGCTGAGCCCCAGTGTGGCCCTATAGGGCAAAGGAAGCCACACTCCAACAGCAAAGCCCTGGAAGCTGCTCCTGATGGGCGTCTGTGGGTTCCCCAAGTGACAAGTTGGGAGCATGACTCCCAAAAAATATTCCTTGGCACACAGTCTCGGTAGATGTACCACAGAGAACAGGTGTTCCTGGTCAAACATAATTTGGAAACACTGAGTTAACCAAGGTAACAGGGCTTCTCAGAGCCCTGGATTTGGTAATTCAGATGATAGCGCACCCTGTGGTTGTGGTCTAGAGAGAAACGGTCAGCGGAAGAGAGATTGGCTTAAGACCAACAGGCCGGGGGATGACTTCCAGGTTCTCTTTCTTAGGCAGTGGGTGGACAGTGGGGCCATGTGCCCCTGTTTAGAGGGGAAGAGCAGGAATTTGGCTTGGGCATGCTGAGTAAGGGAAGTGTCTGAGAGACACAAGGGGAGATGACATTTAGGGCAGCAGAGACTGAACTTGGCATTGAACTCAGTGGAGAGCATGTTTCTGCAGAGCACCTGACAGAAAATGCTAAGCCAGGGAGAAAAGAAGTAGGATGTTTTCTGGACTCTGAAATTTTCAGAGAACTGAGGATGACTGGGGGACATCAAGCTGCTTTGAGGGCATTTGGGGAGCAGCAAGCCATCTCCATAGGGGCAGTTTATGGGTACAGGAGCTGTCATCTCCCCTAACTCCAACTTGTTTTGGCCTCTTGACCAGCCCTTCAGGTTAATTGCAAACCACTCAGCAGGATTCACAGGAAAAAACTATGTATATTGCATTGGTTTTAGACCAGGAATGGCAAAACAATGCCATCTCCTAGGTCAATCCCCTCAGTCATGCTGGGTGAATGATGAGAACTTTGGAGACCACACACAGGGCTATGATTGGCCACGTCTGCTGAGAGCTCAGCATGCATTCCAGGGCCTCTGCCTGTGGGAGGTCACATTCCAGGGTCACTTTTCATGAAGAAAGCAAGTAAAATAACAGATATTTAAGATATCACATTGTGGCATGGAGTAAGAGGAAAAATAAAGCTAGGTAAGGAGACAGAAAACAATAAAAGAGATGCTGGGCAAGAAAGGTCCTTTTGGTTGGGTGTGGCAGCTCATGCCTGTGATCCCAGCACTCTGGGTAGCCAAGGTAGGAAGATGGCTTGAGGTCAGGAGTTAGAGACCTGCCTGGGCAAGTTAGAGACCTGTAGAAGTGAGACCCCACCTCTACAAATATTTTTAAAGAGGCAGACATGGTGGTATGCACACGTAGTCCCAGCTACTTGGGAAGCTGAGGCAGGAGGATCACTTGAGCCCAGGAGTTTGAGGCTACAGTGAACTATGAGGATGCTACTGCACTTTAACCTGGGCAACAGAGTGAGACCCTGTCTCTAAAAAGAGGAGAGAAAGAAAAACAAGAGAAGGGAAAGGGAGGGAAGGGGAAGGAAGGGGAGGGAAGGGAAGAAGGGAAGGAAGGAAGGAAGGAAGGAAGGAAGGAAAAGGCTTTCTGATTAAGTGATTATTAAGCAGGTTGAGGAAATGATGGAGTGAGCCTGTAGGTATCCAGGGGAGGAGAGCTCCAGGCAGAGAGAATAGCTGGTGAACTATTCTGAACTAAGAGTGTAATTAGGGGTTCTGAGTAAAGAAGTGGTGTGGCTGCAGAATGAGGGGCTGTAGAATGGTGGTAGACAAGAGTAAATAGTGGTTGGGGGGTTGGGTTGTGCTGGATCATGTTGGACCTTAAAGGCTTTGGAAAAGATATTGAAATTTTTCTGGGTGAGATGACAAGAGAGGTTTAAACAAAGGACTAAGTGGGCTGGGTGTGGAGGCTCATGCCTGTAATCCTAGCACTCTGGGAGCCAAGGCAGCTGGATTGCTTGAGCTCAGGAGTTCAAGACCAACCTGAGCAAGAGTGAGACCCATCTTTACTAAAAATAGAAAAATTAGCCTGGCATTGCAATAGGTGCCTATAGTCCCACTTACTTGGGGGGCTGAGGCAAGAGGATGGCTTAAGCCCAAGAGTTTGAGATTGCTATGAGCTGTAACGCCACAGCACTCTACCCAGGGTGACCGAGTGAGACTCTGTCTTACAAAACAAAATAGAACAAAAAACGGAACAAGTGATCTCCCTTACATTTTAAAAAGACAACCCTGGCTTCCACAGAGAGGGGCAGGAGTAAGGACAGGAGGCTACTGTAATAGTCCAACCAAGATTTGATTGTGGCTTGAACGGGGTAGGGCATGAGAATCAGTCCTGTGATTCTGGATATGTTTTAAAGGTAAAATGAACTAATGGGTTGGAGATGGGCTACTATGTATAAGAGGCAGAGGAGCAAAGGATTACTGCGAGAACTTGGACTTCAGGATTAGAAAATTAGAGCTGCTTTCTGCTGAGAGGGAAGGCTGGGAGCATCTCTGGGTTTGAACAGATGAAGAGTGAGTTTGAGATGCCAGAGATGTGTCCTGGCAAAGGTGTCAAGATACATTTGTCAAATGCAAGTATCAGAGTTCAGTCTCAAGAAGAGATATAAATTCCAGAAATGGTCAGCACACCGATGTCCTTAGATGTCAGGAGATGATATTCTCTGGAAAATTGCCAGTGATTAAGTCTTGGGATGTTAGGAGGTCGCCTATGGAGTGAGCGATCTAAGGAAGTATGGCTGAGAAAATGAGGAGGAGCTAAGTGAAGACTGAGCAGGAGCAGCTCACAAAGCAAAAGAAAAACCCAGAGGCACTGGGGGGACCAGGTCCCACGTGGAGAAAGGTTTTGGGGAAAAGGGGATTGGCCAGTTGTGTACAACGCTATGAAAGGGTCAGTTAAAATGACAATTTGGCGATCTGGAGGGGAGAGCAGGAGGCCTTTACCAGCAGCAGTCAAAAAGTAGATGTGTTTTCTGGATAGAATTTTAAACTAATGATTAACTGACTTTTTTTTTATTATTAAATCATGGTTGTGTACATGAATGCAATCATGGGGTACAATGTGTGCTGGTTTTATATACAATTTGAAATATTTTCATTGAACTGGTTGACATAGCTTTCATGGTATTTTCTTCGTTATTGTGTGCAGACATTTATATTCTGCATTTAGTAAGTTTCACCTGTACCCTTCTAAGATGCACCGT
>CAUYRH010060209.1:0-36253 GCA_963574655.1 Perodicticus potto | reverse complement strand
GCACGAGGAGCAGACAGCAAGGCGCCAGTGTTTTCCGCACTGGTGGTTGGTTCTTTTTCAAGCCGGTTTCTTCGTCCATCACAGCATCAGCACCGCCAGGGCCAAGGCAGTGGTTGTAGAGCTTTCCTGTCCTGCATCACCTTGTTTTCAGAGTAGTACCCGTTACTTGGGAGGTTGAGGCAAAAGGATCAGCCCAACAATGTGAGGTTGCTTTGAGCTATGAAGATGCCACAGAACTCTACCAAGGGCAACAGAGTGAGACTCTGTCTAAAAAAAAAAGTGTGACAGTGTGATAAGGTGCACACACACCTGTGAGTGTCGTAGCATAAGGGTGTTGCTCCATCCCATTCCTTCCTGCCTCTCTCCACCTCAATCAGATCTCAGGTTCTTACCAAAGTTTTCAAAAGACCAAGGAAATTGTATGAAAGAGTGATCAAAAGGCACCCACTCTCCTGGTCTCATGAACATTATCCATCCATCCACATACACACACACGTATCATGTATACGTTCCCTAAGTGCCAGTTCTGATTAGTGCCCACTTTCACTGTGCTTGCCTTGGCAGGACTGCAGCAATTGTCCAAACATTTGTCCCATAAAATAATTAGCAGAATTCGAATTAACCAGGGCTGTGTCTTAAGCTGAACCAGCATTTTGAGCAAAATTTATTTGAACCAGGGATTTATGACAGGAAAGGACAAGTTCTAATTAAATAAGTATTAGCTTCAGTGTGAATAATGACCCCTTGGAAGTTTCCCAGTCCCCTAATAGCTAATTAACAGCTCATAACTGGACCCCCTTTTGTGTTCCAAGGCAAGTGTGAAAAGGAGGCCTTGACTGATTAATGGGATGGGCTCAAACCGGATTAAAACTGAAAATTGGCTTTATGGATTCCAGACCTGCAAATCTACTCCACATGAAAAAGAGATTATTTTTAAGACACCTGGGCAGTCACTCTGAACACAAGGAGTTCACAGCCAAAGGCATTGATCTGTGAATGCCCTCCTGGTGACCCCTTTCACAAGGGACAGGACAGCCAGCTGCAGGGAGCAGCTGACCTCCCCACTGTTGCCAGGGCGATGGGCAGAGAGGAGGAAAACCAAGTAGCCATCATAAAGACATGCCCTTCCTTTGTCCAGTTTGTGTCTCAGACGAATATGAAGAGAGACGGACAGCAAATTAGAAGTCAATAAATGCCGATTTCCATCTCTGCAATTCCATATTAGAATGTGTGAGAAGCCTCTCCTCTCTCCTTCAGTCGGAGCCTGCGAACCGTAGGCTTCATCACTAGAAGAGATTGCAGTCGGCTTTCCTGAGGCAATTGTGAGGGAGGGCCAGGCTCCCTCCCACACGACACTTTCCCACTTTCCCTGGAACTTACCAGAAAGCCTTTGTGAATAGGCAGTTGTGGACTCTGGAAAGACACGAGCTGTCTTCTCAGAAGGCCCGGCCTACACCCTCCTGTGTAGCTGACAGTTGCAGTCTCACTGGCTAAGTCCCAGGCAGGCCCCTGCTTTTGTCCCCTGCCCCCCACCCAGAAAATTTTAAAATACTATACAGAGCCGATATTTATTCACCCAACAAAATCCCACTCAGTGCACGGGAATTGCTTTCTACCATGTTAGGAGGTGGGGGGCTTAAACTCTTCCTCAGAGCAGCCAGCCTACTCCCACCTCATTTAAGCTGAGAGCAGGTTCGAAGGCTGAGCCAGAGCAGGGCCAGCCACATCATAGGGTTGCTAATTTGGGGTCACCACAGAGCCGTGTGGATCTTCATGGTGTGGCATGAAAACAGCAGATTAAATGGTGAGGGTGGAGGCAGACCAACTTCCTGTCTGAGCTTATAAATAAAAGGTATAAGCTGCCATCACCAGGAAATGGAATCCTTGTTGTTAACCAAATAGATTGCCGCTGTTCAAAAGCCTGACGCTATATCGAATTTAATCTTATTCAATGATTTAAGAAAAAGAGGTTTGAGACTCTGAAGGCCATTTTAATTCTTCATAACAAACCTTACCAAAAAGTAAATAAGAGCCAATGAAGAGAGAGCTCAAAAGAAAGGAAGCCATTTCCCCAGCCTGAATGTGCCATGCCCACCCTGCATTCTGGAAGATTCCTAACCTTCTGATGCCTTTAGCTGCCATCACACCATCCGAAAAAGTAGGGTCACACAATCTCTTTCCCTCTCTCCCTAGAATATCTGCTCCCATCTGGGCTCCTTACTTTCTCCTACTGGGTTCAAAAACTGGATCAGAAACCCAGAGCCATCAGACCTTGTACTGCACAACACAAAAACAAAATGCATGCACCCTCCCCAGGTGAAAAACACCTGGTCTTTCTCTAATCCTTGCAAGGCTCAATTCCAGCCTGCTTGGTTTACCGCCAGGAGAGGTGTTAACTCTCAAGGGATGTTGGAGACACACTAGATAGCAGTTAATTATCACTCCCTCTAGGTGAGCAGACCTGCTCTCCTAGGCTGGAAAGAATCTCATTTTCTTCTAAAATGGTGACTTAGGACTCACACTTCAAAACTGTCAACAGTAATTGAGGGGAGGAGAATGTGTCTCTTTAGTTGTTTTGAATCAGCAGCTTGTACCAGCACCCTGTGGTGCAGATCTCTGTGGGAAGACGGAGAAATAAGCATTATGTCATCAGCCTTCAAGGAGCTGATCCGGCTGAGTGGGGTTAAGTGGGATGTTAGGACCAGGATTACTCTGTAAAAGATACTGACATACACATAAAAATTAATGTTACATGAGTGCTGTGTGCGTGTGATACAGGAATGATTCAAAATGATGACCACTTTGTAAATGTTAGCTAGTGTCTTTGAGGATTAGGATATTTTAAAATAGCATATTGGAGGAGGCAGCGGACTAGGATTAGTAACAGCAGGGAGCAAGGAAGTCCTATCCCAGAACTAGCCAGAAAACTTGACAGAGTCAGACCATTTTGGTTTTGGCCAGGCTGGGTGGCTCATGCCTGTAATCCTAGCACTCTAGGAGGCAGAGGCAGGTGGATTGAATGAGCTCAGAGCTCGAGAAGAGCCTGACCAAAAGTGAGACCCTTTTTAAAAATACAAAAATTAGCCAGACATGGTGGCAGGTGCCTACAGGCTGAGGCAGGAGGATCCCTCGAGCTCAGGAGTTTGAGGTTCCTGTGAGCTCTGACCCCCTGACACTCTACCCAGGGCAACAGAGTGAGACTCTGTCTCAACCACCACCACAACAACAACAAAATCCATGATTTTGTAGAATTAGAAATAGAGGTAAAATTATAGCTTTTGAAGTGACGAAGGTATTGAAGAGAAGAGAAAAAATCAATATCATTACTACCAAAAATTGGAAAAGGCACGGGGTGTTAGAAGATGGTGAGAATGATCTAAATCCTCACCTTTCAGAGCAAAAGGACAAAAAATATTATCTAAAGGAAAGAAATCGAGAAACAAAACCGTTATTTAGTTACAGAAGTAACCACCAGGACGGCTAAAAGTACAAATCATTAACGGAGAGTCTAGGAGAAGGGAAGAGACAAATAAACTGTCATTTTGCATTTTCCTGCCCTGACTAATGTTTTACCGTGTGTGTGTGTGACCTGACAATTTTTAACAGAAAGTGGCAGCCCCTGATCTTCCAAGTGCCTTTGAAACATCACTGCATGTTTTACAATATTTATCATGACCTCCTAAGTATGCTAGATATGGCTAGAAAAAAATCTCCTTCATAATCCAGTACTTTACTCAGAAAAAGAGAAGCCTTAGTTGTTTCTTTATGCATTATTCATGCTAACCTAATCTCAATATACGATAGCTAATGACTGATAGCATGTTTTGATACCTTCCCTCTTCTTATTTCATTTTCAAAGGCTACTTCCAGATAGTAAAACTGGGTGTTATCGGTTAGAGAAAGATCAGTGTTTATGGGAACTTGGAAATATTACCATTCTAAAATCCATATCCTGAGGGCAGTGCCTATGGCTCAAAGGAGTAGAACACCGGCCCCATATTCTGGAGGTGGCAGGTTCAAACCCAGCCCTGGCCAAAAACTGCAAAAAAAAAAAAAAAAACAACCAAATAAAATCCATGTCCTAATGGCTAAAACACTAAATCCAAAGTGAACCAGAAGTTTTCATTTTCTCAAGGACCACAAAAAGTTGGTGTGATATTTGGTTTTTCATCATTTTCCTATCTCCCTACTACATTACATTCCCAGATGATAGAATTCTCGAACGATAGGGGTCAGCGGCTCTGGTTTTCTCATTATAAAGATGAGTAAACTGGGTCTCATCAGGTTTTGTGACTTGCCCCAAAACATGAGAAGATTAATAAATCTACTAGCCTGGGTGGTGCCTGTGGCTCAAAGGAGTAGGGCGCTGGCTCCATATGCTGGTGGTGGTGGGTTCAAACCCAGCCCCGGCCAAAATGGCAAAAAAAAAAAATTCTACCAGCCATCCTCTTTCAGGGCCTTTTAATAAAATGTTATGACATATAGTTTAGCCATAGCAAGCTTGGCCAAATATTTGATGCCTACAATTCTCTTCCTCTGATCTCCCCCTAACCTAGTGAAATTTTAGGTAAAAAGTTCTTCAGAACAGTAAAAAAATTACCTTTACCACAATAAAGAGGTGAGTCACATACCAAAATTTCTCTCCCACCCATCACTTCTTATGAACTTCATCTTAAAGCATCATTTTTATTCTTTGAAGGAAAAACAGCCTTTAAAGGTTGGATATTCTTGATTCAGTCAATGTGGGAAGGGGGAGGTGAAAAAGAAACTCTCTGAGGATAAGCACAATGAGAACAAAAGCTTATCCAAATTATGCAATGCATTATAATTATGCTATAAAATTGCTCTTCAGCTGGGGTGTCAATGGAGAGCATTACAATTTTTAAATAGTTCTCTTCTGACGGGAGTTTATGAACAGTTAAGTGTTCGTGTGTGTGCATGCATACTTAGGCTAAAAGTGTTCATCCAGAGTTCTGCTATCCTTTTCCCCACGAATAGAAAAAGAATAAGAAAAGGAAAACAAAAACAAAACCGCTTTATATGTACATGTAGGCATTACCCTCATGGTGGGATCCTTAAGGGAAAAGAAATGTAACTCTAAACTCAACACATCTGACGATGCCCCGCGGTTTCCAGGTGTCTGGTTTGAATGTATCTGCCCTAAGCTGTCTGCCCACCTGCAGATGGCTGACTGTGAGAAACAAGCAGTTGAGCACGTCCAGAGTGAATGGAAAAATGCTAGAAACAAAGGGATCAAAATAGGAAAAAGTGCAGAGTATGGATGTTACCCAAGTAGCTGTCTCTCTGAGCATGGCACTATGCTGGGCAGTACAAGAAAGCCAAGATTTTTCTTATTTGTAGAATTGGGGAAGCCAATAGTGGCTCTTGTCATGCCTATAATAAGAGAGCCATGATTTACACTTACAGCAAGTCACAGGACTCATTTCTTTTTTTTTTTCTTTTTTTAGCATTTTATTTATTTATTTATTTATTTGGCCAGGGCTGGGTTTGAACCTGCCAACCTCCGGCATATGGGGCTGGCGCCCTACTCCTTGAGCCACAGGCGCCACCCGAGAGCCATGATTTACAAAGACGCTATTTTTAAACGTTTTAAATTCCTCCGTTACCATCTGCCATTTTTAATTCATTGCCTTAAGTTTAATTGAATCGACTATCTTTTGTGAATGTTCATGTTCTTGTACATACATGGTTCTCAACCTTGCTTCACATTAGAATCTCCCGGGAATCTTAAAAAAAAAAAAAACCTGCCTCCCCCTCAGACCAATTATGTACGAATCTCTAAGTCTGGGCAATAGTGTTTAGAAAAGCTCCCTAGATGTTTCTAATGTACACTCTGGAGTGAAAACTCCTGCTGTAGACAGTACAGCAAGATCATCCCGTGCAAACTTGGTGAAAAGCAGTTCTACCTATTAATTTAGTCAAAAGTTCTGTGTATATGACCACGAAACAAGACATCAATGGTGCCTATTCAGAGAACTGTAGAAGTCAGTGGATGACTTTAGAAAGTCCATAGAAAATTCCAGAATTGGGTTACTTCAAGTCTGGAACCTTTTTTATAATGGACAATCCAGGCTGGCTTATCTGTGGCAAATATTCCATTTCTGCCTCATTATGTGCTTTTTCTAAGAGATTCTCTTACCAAAATCTTTTCCCAGAGACTGACCCAAAACTCTTTCTCGCAAAGATACATCAAGAGAAACATCCATCAGGAACTTATGCTGTCTAACTTAAAGAAAAATAAATTACCCAACATCAGAGAGTCCACAGAAAAGAAAGAACCAGGGTCAGAAGACACAAGCAAGATATGCTATCTGTAATGCATTGCTGATGCCGCTTCTGGACACTTGCTATCACCAAGTCTGGCCACACTGCCACTGGTCACTCACCATTCTGATCGCTGCTGGACTCTGGATCCCACTGCCACTGTTAATGACCCCAGTTATGCCACTAAGAGTACTGCCTTTGCTGAATTCCAGTTAGAGTTGGCAGCATCAGTAAAATCATAGATAGTATATTGCCAGTTCATGAGCTCAAGGAATATGGCATCAGGTCCATCTGTCCACCACCAAAATACTACCTTGCATAAAACACTGCTCTGTAAATAACTGTGAATTAGCAGAATGAAAAGAAATGAATTCCCATGACTCGCCATGATGTGATACAACATGGAGTGACACAGCATGAAGTGTGGACAGCGATAAAAGAGAAGCACGACATTATTACAGAATAAGTTCTGTGCTGAGAATTTTAGCCTTCACAATTTAGGAGTTTCAGACAATGAATAATTATTTGCTTCCTCCAGACCTCAAGTTTTCTATAGTGAAATAAGCATGAGAACGTCCCTGCCCCCATCATAGGCGTCGTTTCAAGACTAGAATAAGTTCTTCAAAAACAAAAGTACCCCCCAAAAGTATCATATTGTAGAAGCTAGAACTCTAAGGGTTGTAAACAAAGTGCTAGTAAGAAACACAAATCTGAGATCCTGAAGCAATCCCACCCCGAGTCCCCCAACTTTAGAGTCCCAACCTAAAGAGAGATTGCCCATCTTAGTCAATACGCTGATTGCTTCCTAACTCTGTGATGCAATGGGGATTTCTTGAGGAAGGTTCTCAGCTAGGTTGATGTGAGTATCATGAAAGCAGAAGTGTGGGAATTGGGTCAATTTACATATGAGAGGTTTTATTTCCCACAGTATAAATTTAACTCCTTTATATGCCCTCAGCCCAGACCTGAGTTGAGACATCTAAGCTGGTAACCTGAGTTTTACAGGAGGTCAGCATATAGGAGTGAACAATTGATTACACACATTTAACACTGAAGGGCTGCAAACATCACCAAATGCAGCTTTTTGAAGACAGAAAATACTTCTTTTATATGAGTACTGTTGTCTTCCAGCATCTTAAATAATTCTTAGCATATGATAAGTTTTTAATAAATTTGCTGAATTAGCATGAATGAAAAATTAACCATGTGGTTACATATGGTATTATATAAACAGAACCATTTCCTTAACTCATATTGCCAATATGCAGCATAAGTGAACACACAGGAACTATTGAAAAAAAAAAAGGCAAATATATGAAGGACAAATCAGAAAATGAGGATTTAGTGAGCTCCTCTCTTGACCCTTAGTCCATCTTCAATCCACCTATAATGCCACCTTGAGCCACCATTGATATTCCTATTCATTCACTCCCTCTCTAAACACTGATTTAAAAAGAAACAACTTCCCTATGCATCTCATCTCTTCTATCTTTTGCAAGGGTTATAAAGGAAAAGAAAGGAGAATGTTTTCAGAAGAAAAATAATTTGCTATGACTTTCTGCATTCATGTTACACCTTACACTTTCTCATAGAAAGCTTACTGTACCATCTCTCAACAATCCTCAGAACAAGCTTGTGAAGTGAGTAGAGTTTTTATCTACATTTAAATATATGCACAGAGGCAAGGCATGGTGGATCACATCTGTAATCCTAGCACTCTGAGATGCCAAGGTCGGTGGCTTGCTTGAGCTCACAGGTTCGAGATCAGCCTGAGCAAGAGCGAGACCCCATCTCTAAAAAGAACAGCCAGGCATTGTGGCAGGCACCTCTAGTCCCAGCTACTTGGGAGGCTGAGGGAAGAGGATCACTTAAGCTCAAGAGTTTGAGGTTGTTGTAAGCTATGATGCTACGGCACTCTACCCAGGGCGACAAAGTGAGACTCTGTCTCAATAAATAAATAAACAAACAAACACACTGACACACACATGGTAATGAATAGAGGAAACCAGACCCACCCCGTGTCACTGTGCTGAAGGCTCTTTCAACCTTGCCGGTCACGCCCTGTGGCTTTCCCACACACGGTGAAGGTTCAGGTGAGTTTGCCCTGATCAGCACACCCGGCCTGAAAGCTGTCAGCTAAGGGCTAATGCTGAGACTCTGGCCAAGAAATGTTACTTTCAAATAAACTAAACAGTAAGTGCTGTTTCTAAATTGCTATTTTAGGATATTAAACACAATGTAATCTCCCAGGTTCTGGGTTTTGTTTTGTTTTGTTGTCAATCTCATCATCAGGTGAGATTTTTCTGTACTGCAGAAGGAGCTGGGGGAGAGTAGAAAAGAAAAGGGAGGAGGAAGGGCGAGTGACAGATGAAAATAGAACATTCCAATTAAAAGCTATAAACTGAGAACAGTGCAGCGCTTTGAAGGGGGGGAGTAACCTTCCTTGAAAAGACATGTACATTGGAAAATACAGACAGACAACAACAGATGTGGTGTAGGGGCTCAACTCATGCGGCTTGTTCACATGTTCACATGGACCACACATATAAACTCTGGACCCAAGCCACTCTGGTCACACACTTTATTTGAAAAGGTGACATACGGTGTGGTGGCTCATGCCTGTAACTCTAGCACTCTAGGAGGCCGAGGCAGGTGGATCGCTTGAGCTCATGAATTCAAGACCAGCCTGAGCAAGGGTGAGACCCTGTCTCTTAAAAATGAAAAACTGAGTCAAGAGGATCCCTTGAGCCCATGAGTTTGAAGTTGCTGTGCGCTATGAAGTCATGGCACTCTGCCCAGGGTGACAAAGTAAGACTCTGTCTCAAATAAATAAATAAATAGGTGACACGAACAGAAGAGGAAAGAAATAGTTGTATGTTCCCCACCCACCAGTGGAGACGAGGAACATGGTCATCTTGACTTGAAAAGGGGTTATTAGCAAATTAGAGACCATACGCGTAGAAGCAAGCAGGAAACAGAACAATTCGAGCCAGACAGTAAGCAACTGACTTCCGATAAAGATAAGACCAAACTTCTCGGGTAGGGGATGCTTATCCCCCAAAGGTGACCCTGGAATCCTCACCTGGACCCTGTGTCACGTAGCCATGTGTCCTGAGGGAAGAATATAAATTTCATAAGGAGGAAGAGTTGATAGTGGCTGACCTACTTTCCAAAAATTTGTGACAAACTGGTTTATTTTCCCCAGTCAAGTGGAGTCAGCAATTAGTAAGAACTAGATAATATAGTTCCCACAAAACAGATGAATGCCATGAAAATTTTTGTGAATTATTCACAGATTGAAAATAGTATCGATAACTTAAATAAAAATTAACAACAAGAAAGTGACAGGACTGACATATCTCCCTCTCGTGGCATGAGCTCTTTTTTAGCTTCAAGATTAAGTAAGCACAAGGATAATCTTTCCAGGTCTGGCAGGTGTTAAAAAACTTCCGAAATTATCAAACATGAGAAAATATTTGAAATATAAATTTAACATCTATATTAACAATGAGCCACGTCCCTAAGTGAATACCTTCCCTGGAGATTTAAGCTAGCCAAAATATTAGCATATTTTGAAATATTATTTATTTTTTTATCCCACCTTTTAAAACTTCTCTCATTTCGAAAGGGGAACCCTCATACACGGTCGGTGGGAATGTAAATCAGTGCAATCACTGTGGAGAACAGTATAGAGGTTCCTCAAAACCCTGAAAATAGAACTACCAGACGACCCAGCAATCCTGCAACAGATGTTGTATCCAGAGGCAGGGAATTTCATATGTGGAAGAAATACCCATTCCCACGTTTACTGCAGCACTATTCACAGTGGATAAATCCACTCTCCACCAATGGATAAATGGATTTCAAAAAGTGTATGATATACACTGTAGAATATCATATAGCCACCAAAAAAAATCATGAAATGCTGCCATTTACAGAATCCAACAACCTGGATGGAACTGGAGTACATTACTATTTCATTTCTATTGAAATAGAGCAAGCACAGAAAGACAAATCTTGCATGTTCTCACTCATATGTGGGAACTAAATATGGAAAACAGTTCATCCCGGGGAGACAGCATAATGTCAGTTACCGGAGGCTCGGAAGGGTAGTGGGGAGGGAGTATAAAGTGGGGATCATTAATGGGTGCAAAAATATGGTCAGATGGATAGAATGAATAATATTTGATTGCACGGCAAAGTGATTATAATCAATAATAAGTTAGGGTATACTTCAAAACAACTAAAGGAGTGGAATAGACATGTTCTTTTTTTTTTTTTTGCAGTTTTTTTGGCCAGGGCTGGGTTTGAACCCACCACCTCCAGCATATGGGGTTGGCACCCTACTCCTTTGAGCCACAGGCACCGCCAATATACATGTTCTTAACACAAGGAAATGATAAATGTCTGTGGTGATGGATAGCCCCCTAACCTTGACTTGATTAATCCATATTTTTTGCCTGTATCAAGACATCACATGTACCCTATCCAGATATACAACTGTTATATACCCATAACAAGTAAATTTTTTAATATTATAAACTTCTCTAATTTCTACATTAGAAATTTCAACTCATTCAAAGGAGTTGAAGGTATGCCTTTTAAAACACAAGTACATAAATTAGGAGAAGTGCTTTAAAATGCTCTACTGAAGAGATATGCAATCCAAAAAGCAGAGATCACTGGTTTAGTAGTGTTGCAGTAGAAATTGATAAAAATCAGTGGGTGCCAGCATTAGTTAGGGTTTCATATAACTTGGATTTGAAAGATTGAGGTGCATAGACACGGTAAGTCCAAGTGAAAGAAAAATTGTCACCAACGACACAAAGAAAGGAGTGTTAGCAGATTGAACTCGTCTGGGAGCTGCGCTGGGCAGGAGGAAAGGCACTGGTTCAGTCTGGGACATAGGGACATATTTGCCTCCTAAAAATAGGAAGTCTCCTGCCTAGACTTTTATCTTCTCCCATTTTCACCCTCAATTCTTTTTTTTGGGTGGGGGGACAGAGTCTCACTCTGGGTACAGTGCCATGCATGAAGTCACAACTCTCAGAAACCTCCAACTCCTGGGCTCAAACCATTCACTTGCCTCAGCCTCCCAAGTAGCTGGGACTACAGGTGTCTGCCACAGCACCTGGCTAGTTTTTCTATTTTTAGTAGAGATGGGGTCTCACTATTGGTCAGGCTGATCTCAAACTCCTGAGCTCAAGCAATCCACCTGCCTCCGACTAGCAGAGTGCTAGGATTACAGGCATGAGCCACCATGCCTGGCCTCACCCTTAGTTCTGTAGGTTTATAACCTCAGCTGTCCCCTTGGAAATGAGTCCCACAGACATATCTTTTCCTTGAGGCTTCCTTTTCCAGGTGCTAGCTGGATAGCACCTCCTATCTCCCTTGCTCCTAAAATTTCACAACTTCAAAAAGTTAATATCTACCTGAAAAATCTCTTTACAAACTTCCATCCTCAGACAGCCTACCCCTTTGCATTTCAACCAAGTAAAGGGACCTTTTGGTCTAGTATCCATGTATGGTTCCAAAAGCTACTTTTTATCACAGTGAAAGCAGTTCTTACTCAACAAACATTCATTGAGTCCAGCTATCTTCCAGGTATTGATAAGGCACTTGGGATACATCAGTGGAAAACACACAACAGTCCCTGATGTAGAGGACAAGAACATCTAATTTTAAGTTAAATAAATCAATAAACCTAAAATAAAATGAAATGCCAAGTCCACCAATTAACTGACCTTTGAGAAAGATCTACCCGAGGAAGGTAGCAGCAACATCTGTTACTGTACAGAGGCAGAATATTGTTTTTTTTAGAATCAAACAGATCCACATTTAAATCTGAGTTCAGTCATTAATAAGCCTACCCTCTAGGCAAGTTACCAAAATCTGCTTCCTCATTTGCAAAATGCAAGATTGGGATGTTGTAGGATTCTATGAAATAAAGTATGTTAAGTGCTTTACACATAGTGCTCAATACATGTTTCTTTTTCTTTAGTAAATATGCCCATGTTGGCTTTACTGAGAAGTGGGATGGGTGTATCTCATTTAAAGAGATAAATTGAAATGGAGGAATTGAAGGAAGAAGTTCTACCCAACCAGTGCTACCTCCTCTATGGAAGTTTCTCAACTTCCCAGCAAAAATTCACTTTTCCTGGGCCCACAAATTGTTTAGAGACCACAGAGATTTGGTGATTTCTGTATCTTCATCTCCCTACTTCTTGAAGGAAGTATCTTTTAATTTTTAGTATCCCTTTCAGCATTCCATATGGTACCAACCACAAATATTAAGCCTTGTGGAATTCAGGTAGCAATGGAACACATCAGTGAAATAGCAAGATATTTCATATGACCAGAGGGAAGAATTATGGCATAAGATTTATGGTATTAGTCTGCTTGGGCTACCATAATAAAATTTCACAGACTAGCTTGCTTGAACGACAGAAATTTATTTTCTCCCATTTTTGGAGGTTGGGAAGTTCAAGATCAAGGTGCTGTCAGAGTTGGATCTTGGTGAGACCTCTCTGCCTGGCTTGCAGATGGCCACCTTCTTGTGTCTTCACATGGCCTTTCATCTGTGCACACACAGAAAAAGGGAAGGGTTTCTGGTGTCTCAGTCTTCTCTCCTAAGGACACAAGTTCTATCAAAGTAGAGCCCCACTCTTATGACCTCATGTGACCTTAATTACCTCCATAAATACCCACTGCATTGGGAGTTAGGCCTTCAACATATGAATCGTGGGTGGGACATGTTCAGCCCATCACAGGTCGCTAGCTTTATTTTTGTCTGCAAAGAAAAATATTAATTAAAAGGAGAGTTTTGTTGTCCTGATCCCATAAAGCTCACATCTATCTTCCTCTATCATAACTTGAAGACATTACCTAACAAACGCAAACATCGTAACCTAATAGTTTGTACCCTCATATTAATCTGAAATTAAAAACAAACAAACAAAAAAAAGCAATTCAAAGACAGAGCTGGAAATGAAGAGAAAGGCTGGAAATAAGAGCCCCTCAATTCAGCTAATATGCAAATTATTTTACCACGGTGGAAAAAAATACTAACCAGGGAATTAGGGGTCCTGAGCTTAACACCAGACAGGCCATTGACTTACAATGTACCAATCTCAGGCAACACATCTAACCTTTCTTTCTTAATTTTCTATTCTGTAAAATGAGGTTAAGATTTCCTGCTACAAAAATGATGATTCTGTGATTCAAAAATAAACAGGGCAATACTTTCCATCTTAAAAAAGTTTCCTTTCCTCTTATTAATGTTTTCACACTCACTGTCTTTGAAAATACATTTGGTCTTGGTTGTTTTTACACTGTTTAAAGCTTAGTGTGAATTTACTCCCCAAACATAGGTAAGCGGGTTGTGTTTGCTTTCTCTCCTTTACAATGCTTATTATCTGAGTAGAAATTCTTGCTTGTGTCCCAGACCAATGGAGATGCTGCACCTCTGATTTCTTGCCAGAGTGAAAAATAAAATACTGTCCTCATCCTTCATGTCTTTCTCCTGTTCCAACTTCATCTACTTAAACGTTTGTCTTTCCAGGCCTTCCCCTCACAGGCAGCATTTCCTTAACAAATAGATGTGCAACGCCTCCTTTAATGAAGCTCAACATGTCCTCAGTCTGGGTCTGGGATGTAATTTGAGTTAACTTTAATTAACCATAAGCTAAGATCATAAAGACGAGGAGATAGATAACCAACAGTCCTATTCACCAAGTTTTTCCCCTCTATGCCTACCTTTTGGGTACACTGTGACATTCTGGTCACATTTGGGTTATGTGTAGCCATGACACTAGTTCTAGATACATTTGATAGCACATAAAAGTGACGATAATCAACAAGTAGGGTATACTCCAAAATAACTGAAATAGTGGAATTGAAATGTTCCTAACACAAAGAAATGACAAATGTCTGAGGTATTGGATGCCCTACTAACCCTAACTTGATTAATTCCCATTGTTTGCCTGTATCAAAGCATCACTTGTGAAAGGTGTCGCTTGTGGGTCTAGTCTTAACTGTGAGACTATCCCGAGTGCTCTTCTCTGTCTGGGTGATCCACACTAAAAGACTGGGCCATGGAACAAGGACAAAGGGCAGAGTCTCCCCATCTCCCCAAACCCCCTTCTTTACCAGCACAGGCTAGATGTGCACCGTGAATAAGAAATAAACTTTTGGGGGACAAACTCACCAACATTTTGGGGGCTGTTACTGAGGCAAAACCTTGTATGTCCCGACCAATAAAGACAGGCACACCAGGCCCTTTCCCTTTCCCACATTCTCACGATGTCATGAAAGACACCGTCTCCCGACCTTGGCCACCATGGTCTCACACACACGGTTGTTTATGTACACACAACTAAATATGACGAGAGAGACTAGGCCTTCAAGTGCAGATAAAACACATATATTCTCAGAACTGAGTTGTCTGGATCCAAATTTAAAGTGCTAAAAAATTCCAAAATTGGGGACCCAAGCTGTCCACTAGCCTCAGGCACTGTTGAGCCCTTGAAAAGTAGCTAGTACAACTGAGGGACTAAATTTCTTTTTTTCTTTTTTCTTTTTTCTTTTTTAGACAGAGTCTCATTCTGTCACTCAGGCTAGAGTGCTGTGGTTTTGGTCTAGCTCACAGCAACATCAAACACCTGGGCTCAAGCAATCCTCTTGCCTCAGCCTCCCAAGTAGTTGGAACGATAGGTGCTCACCACTATGCCCAGCTAATTTTTCTATTTTTAGGAGAGATGGGGGTCTCACTCTTGTACAGGCTGGTCTTGAACCCCTGAATTCAAGCAATTCACCTTCCTCGGCCTCCCAGAGTGCTAGGTTTATAGGAGTGAGTACTGGGCCCAGCCAGGAACTAAATTTCTAATTTTATCTAATTTTAATTCAACATTGAAACTTATGTAAAATATTCATTACTAACACATTGCTTATGTGTTGACACAGATACATGTGGTAGACATGCTGAGCTAAATAAAATATATTCATAAAATTAATCATACCTGTTTCTTCCTACCTTTTTTAATGTGAAAAATTAAACTGGAATATATGCTTCACATTCTATTTCTATTGAATGGAGCTGTCTAGAATCCAGTCCGTGGGGTTGAAAATCTTGATTTGAGTCCTGCTTCTGCCTTCCAGTTCCACGTAGAAGTCGTTGCTATCAACTTGTATTAGCATTAGTTTCCAGAGGAGTAAGTTTTTCCTAGATAGTTTGGGAGATTCCTAATTAGCTAAAGGTTGGAAGAAGTGTTTCCTTGCTTTGCTAATCCTGCTCAGCTCTCCCCTGGGAATTCTCTGGTGTCACTCTTTTCTCTGAGACCAGCTTTCCTGGTGCTGCTAATGGGCCTTCTCCAGCTTTTCCTCCTCGGGCTGTTGCATCCTTGTCCTACTTTCCCATCATCCTGTGTCTGTGGGTTTTTTTTTTTTTTTTTTTACCATCAGAGTGTCCTGCTGGAACACTATTTGCCTGTGCTTTCTGATCCTATCACTCCATAATGTGTTCCTTAAATAAGGAAATTACTAAAGACCCCTATGTTTATTTTAGGAGGCATGAGAATATAGGGTCACGAAGGGGTAAAGGGTACCTATCAGTTCGCTGCTGGGTTTTAGGGAATCCAGGTTCATGTCACCTGTTAAGATGAATCTTGATACAATCTATTGTTTTTCCTGGGTGATTCTCTGAAAATACATCTCTGCTGGCCACATTTTCCTATTAGAATGGCTAGCTAGCAAAAGACGTCTCTTGGACAACCATGACATTCAGTGGCATCACTCTGGTCCTATCCATTGTTGTCTCCTGAAGCTCTAACCATCTCTTGCTCTTCACAGTGAGGACTGGCAGGATCTTGAGTGGCTTAAAGCCTGTTCACTAGAACAAGCCTGCAGTATCTTCTGGAGCCTGGGAAAAGCTAGCGTGATGAAGGGGAGTAGACTCTTACTACTCCCTTCTCTGCATTAGATATTCATCCGGCCTCCATGCTGCCCTCTGGGTGTCAATAGCTGGTGCACTCGCATGTTCTTAAAAGGCAAGTAAAACACCCCCGTCCCCACACCGTGGCCTATAACCTACCAAAGGCACTGACGGTGCAGCAAGAAATCATTTCCAAAGCCTGCAAAGATCAAAGAATTCTTCTACAGTTGCTCAGACAGCTGCAGAAAAACTCCACACACACCCCATCCCCAAGCTAACTTCCTGACCCCAAAACCCAGCGTCTAATCACGGAGCCAATGGTTTTAAGTTTGGGGTTTTGACAGCTACTGAAAGCCAGGCTGCAAGAAAGTGGCTTCCAGACACGGGTGGAGGGGGCGCTGCAGGCTCCCCTGCTGGCTCTTCACCTTCGGGCTCTGAGACGCCTGCGCCTGCTTCGCAACATTTACACTCTGAGTGCCTCCTCATCCCAAGCCCCGAAGTTAATTAGCCCCAAGGCCTAACGTCAGGGAGGCATCCATTTTATGAACTAATCATCAGGGCATGACCTGAGCGCACCTTGAGTAGTCTCTGTCCCAAACTGGGCAGTTCCAGAGGCTAGGACACATCGGCCTCTAAATCTCAGTTCAGATTCAGACCCAACTAGGTCGCACCAAGCTTTGCGCCAAATAAAACTGTAAATGTAAATAAATAAACCAAAGTAAACACATGAATATTTTAGTGGTCTGAGGTATCACCCCCGCTTCTGGTCTCAGCTTGATGACATGATGTCATAAGGCTTAAACCTCCAGGCCTGGAGACCAGAGCTATCTCAACAAGCAGCGGTGGATGGGCTAGGTGGCCAGGTCTCGACCCTTGCAGAGAGGTTTCACTTAAGTCAAAGGCCATTGCTTTTCTGGAAAGGAGTATGGGGGTGCAGGTTGTTCAGCAATGAAAGCGTGTTTTATGTGTGTTTTAATTGCGTTTAGGGGTGCAGGCTGCTGTGCTTTTGCAGATGCAAGTAGGTAGCCACTCGTAGGATGTGGCTTTCATAATCCAGGGCATACATGCTATGCGCACTGTCTCCCATTCATGCATCGCTGTTGCCCGAGATGCCCTGCTACCTTCACGATCATTGGCTCAAGGGTAAGAGTATTTCTACAAGGACTAAGCTCACTATCTCGGTACGGAGGATTCTATAGTCTCAAGCTGCTACGAGAGATGTTTAGTTCAAAGTGCATGAGGAGGTATTTTAGAGACAGAAAATGGTGCAGTGAGCTCCCCTCACATTTCGGCATCAAGCCACCTCTGGGTAGGGGAGGGACGTGGAGAGGCAGGGAGAGAGGGCAGCAAGGGAATGGGGCAGGCACTCATGCCCTGAGTTCCGCCCTCTCTTTCCTGCCCATTGCCCTCCTTTTCAGCCTGCTTACTGCTGGAGCGGAGAGGCCGGGCGGAGTATGGTTATCTTTATCACCTGGAGGGGAAGGAGGTGTGGTTTTATTTTAACTCAGCTTCCTCTGCTACTGGGGGGTAGCTCTTACAAGTGTTAACTTGCCCTGTTTGTTGGAGCTGAGTATTTGCTATCTGAGCCTTGTATTTCAGCAGAAAGGAGAAAAAAAAAAAAAGCATCCCTTTGAAGGGAAGGTGGGTGAAAAAGAAAGCCACATTAAAAAGCCAGCCAGTGTTAAATTTGGGCTCGCTCCTATTGGTAAGAGGTTTAAAAATACCCGGGCCCCTTTTCTGCTCTTGCTCTTTTCTGTTCGGCAGCTTGCCCCCATTTCCAAGCAGCCCCTGGTGAAGGCGCCTCCTCTGACTGCTCCGACACCCGCCAGGAGCTTTTGTATCTGTTCTCTGAAAGATGCAGTGGCTCCAGAAACCCGTTAGAAGCTTACAGACTCTGGGCCCCTGCTAGGAAAGGAGCCATGACTTCAAACACGACAAACAATAACGAAGAACTGTTCACACTGCTCTGCTCACCCCGACACACACCCTGATCAAATCAGCCTAAACCCACACTCCAGGGGTGTGTCCTCCCCCTCAGCTGCTTGTTCCAACATAAGTCGGTTCCATTGCTGTTGTGAGAGGGTGTTGCAGTAGACGCGTTTGATGCCAGTTTAAAGCAGTTGAGCAAGTTATGGCACCACAGAGCTGTCTGTAGGAAATAAATTCCTTTCGGTGTCCTATATGAATGAGCTTTTAAATCCTGTGCCCCAAATGGAAAACAACTGGGAACGGCATCAGTAAAGAACGGGTTAAATATAACATGCTGTAACTATAAGTGGAAAACTGCAAAAAAAAAAAAGAAAGAAAAAAAAAAAAAGAATGAGGAAGCTCTTTGAGCACCGATATGGAACGATCACCAAGAGATATTATTAAGTAACAAAAAAAGCAAGGTACAGAATGATGTGAGTAGTCCGCTGCTACTGTGTACAAAATCTCCCCACACAGATTACCAGGGATCCATAAGGCAGGATGGATTTGATACCATCTCTCAGTGCCCAAGGATCCTCTGTCTCCAGGTCCGCCCAAGGGCAACCTGCTCAATAACGGCCTGGAAAACAGGGATGAGAGACAGATGTTTCACTGCCTATCTAATGTAAATGCATTGTCTATTGAGAAAATAATAATATAATTTACATTTTTAAAAATATGGACATTAAAGAAAGAAAACCTGATGGTGCAGATTCCCCATGGCAAATCTGGCTAATGCAGCCAGAAGCCATTCCCTGGGCAGCCTAGTAGCCTGACAGCCAGACAGCGGTGGGTCCAACCTGGGGATTATCTTCAGACAGACGAGGCAGCCTCTAAAGCACTCTCCTTTCCAAACCAAAAACCTTTCCAGCAATGGCAGGCACGGCATGGGCTGGATACTTCCCCGACCGACACACCCCCAGGCTATTAACATCCTGTTGCATAAATCTCACTTACAATGAATTGGACTTCATGGGTTCTTTTTCTTTTCTTTTTTTTTTTTCTTGAGACAGAGTCCCACTTTGTCACCCTGGGTAGAGTGCCTTAGCATCTTAGCTCACAGCAACTTCAAACTGCTGGGTCTGAGCAATCCTCTTTGCTCAGTACCTCTCCCACCCCCCAGTAGTTGGGGCTTTAGGTGCCCACCACAACGCCTGGCTATTTTTAGAAATGGGGCCTTGCTTTTGCTCAGGCTGATCTCAAGCAATCTTGAACTAAAGCAATCCACCCACCTCAGCCCCGCAGAGGGCTCGGATTATAGGTCTGAACAACCATGCCTGGCCTATTTCATTGGTTCTTAAATGAGAAACTTTCCAGGAAGAGATTTTGGTCAAGGAGCTATTACCCTGAGTACACACATAAAGTGCTCAGCAGCTGCGTAATTTAAAATTAGACAAAAGGCCAGGCAGAGTGGCTTGTGTCTGTAAAAGTGCCAGCACTTTGAGGAGGCAGAGGCAGAGACAGGAATGACCCTTCAGGCCAAGAGTTTGAGACCAGCCTGACATCATAACAAGACCCCATCTCTACAAAAGAAAATTTTAGAAAATAAGCTGGGCATGCACTAGGAGGCTGATTGCTGGAGCCCAGGAGTTTGAAGTTGCAGTGAGCTATGATGAATTTAGTTTAGGCAACAAAGTAAAACCCTGTCTCAAACACAGATAATGTAAAGAAATAGAAGGAAGGGCTCCTGTGGCTCAGTGGGTAGGGCGCCGGCACCATATACCAAGGGTGGTGGGTTCAAACCCGGCCCCAGCCAAACTGCAACAAAAAATAGCAGGGTGTTGTGGCAGGCACCTGTAGTCCCAGCTACTCAGGAGGCTGAGGCAAGAGAATAGCCTAAGCCCAGGAGTTGGAGGTTGCTGTGATCTGTGTGACATCACAGCACTCTACTTAGGGCAATAAAGTGAGACTTTGTCGGCTTGATGCCTATAGCTCAAGCGGCTAAGGCACCAGCCACATACACCAGAGCTGGTGGGTTCGAATCCAGCCCGGGCCTGCCAAACAGCAATGACAACTACAACCCCCCCACCCCCAAAAATGGCCAGTCGTTGTGGCCGGCACCTGTAGTCCCAGCTACTTGGGAGGCTGAGGCAAGAGAATCGCTTAAGCCCAGGAGTTGGGGGTTGCTGTGAGCTGTGATGCCACAGCACTCTACCCAGGGGCAATGGCTTGAAGCTCTGTCTAAAAAAAAAAAAAAGTGAGACTTTGTCTCTACAAAAAAAAAAAGAAAGAAAGAAAGAAAAAGGAAAAAACGCAAAAGGGTCAGGAACTTGCTTCTAAACATCTTATCAAGGTGACCGCTGTATGGCGGTATAGGAACACAATCTTCTTGTTTATAGCTGCATAGGTTCTACAGTCTACTCAACCAGTTTTCGATGTTTTGCTATTATAAACAGTGCTGCAATCTCCAGTTATGTATACAAGTCTTTCTGTATGTAGTAGCATATTTCTAGGACAGATTCCCAAAAGTTAGATTGCTACATCAAAGGTCAATGCGTATGTAATTTTCCTAGATATGTCAAACTCCCCTCCATGGTATTTGTCCTATTTTATATTCCCACTAGCAAAGTATTGGGGTATCTATTTCTCTACAACCTCACCAACAAAATATGTGTCAATCTTTTCAATTTTTGCCAATGGGACAGGTGAGAAAATATATCTCAGTAAAGTTCTAACTGTATTTCTTGTATAAGTAAGGTTCAGCTTCTCATAGATTTGAGCCATTTTCTTTTCTTTTTCTTTGAATGATCTACTCATATTTCCAACCTAGTTTTCATAGAGGTGTTCGCTTTTTTCTTGTTTTTAGAAGCTCTTTATATATTATGGTTATTAACTCTTTGTAATATACATTGTGTTTCTTTTTAGTTTCTATAGCCTTTTAAAACATGTTGTTGTTGTTGTTGTTGTTGTTGTCCTCAGATGAAGAAATTAAAACACAAAATTTTTTAGGAAGCTGCCCAAGACCATGAGAAAGACATTTCATCAAGGACAAAGTATAGGTGCACAGTGATGAAGGACAAGAGGTCTATCCCCAGACTCTGGTTCTCCACGGCAACCTGGTTGGCAGCACATTTAGACTCAGAACGCCAGGTTCTCTATCTGTCTGCATAATCCTGGGTATGCCACCCAACATTTGATGCCTTTAGTTTCCATTTCTGTAAAGCACCTAGAAATGCACTGTTTCCACTTCTATCAAGTTCATTTGTTCAATAGCTTCATTTATTCTAGAAACCTTCCATTTAGATAGTAGAGTTCAGGCAAGGTCTCTTTGAGAAGGTGATGTTTGAACTCAGACCTAAAAAAAGAGAGAGAGAGAGAAGCCAGCTATGGTGAAGATCTCGGAAAGAGGTTTCTGAGCAAAGGGAATACCAAGTGCTAAATTTCCCAGAAAGAAAAAGCTTCAAATATTTGAGGAACAGGAACACAAGCATAGGTGGGGCACTGTGGATAAGGGGGTGAGTGACGGTAGATGAGACTGATAGCAGGGCCAGATTACTTAGACTTTTCAGGTTAAGGTAGGAGTTTGGGTTTTAACTTTCTTCTCTTGCCTCTGTCTGAGTTCAGTTGATTGTTTATTTCCTTGTTTCCTCCGTGAGTTAATTAATTCCACTCTGTCCATCTCAGCTTCCAGGACAGGAGCACTAGCACTGCCTCCCCTCATTCATTGCTGTACTCCGCCTATCTGAGCCTCTGAGAGCTGGAGCAAGAACTGTTCTAGTTCTCCTGGGACCTGGCAGCTCTTCCTCCTGGAGGAGAAAAGCAGTGTGAATGTCAGCCGTTAACATACACAAGCACTTCATTTAGCACAGTTACACAAGACACGATTCATTCTCTATGCAAAAAGAAAATACGTGTTCACACACGCTAACACACACAACTTGGGCCTTGCCCAACATGGTTCCATAATGATCTCTGTACATTTGCAAGT
This sequence comes from Perodicticus potto, assembly GCA_963574655.1. Taxonomy (NCBI): domain Eukaryota; kingdom Metazoa; phylum Chordata; class Mammalia; order Primates; family Lorisidae; genus Perodicticus; species Perodicticus potto. The sequence goes on along the minus strand of CAUYRH010060209.1, from coordinate 14,144 downwards.
TGTTTCTTGTGTAAAGTTTATCCAGGTATTTTAAAAGTTTCTGGTGGGCAGTTTTATTTATCTTTTGCACCCTTTGTCCATTCTTAAGACATCGTCACATATTCAATAAACATTAGTGGCTGCTTGCTTACTAATTATGTTTGCTTGGGGTTTGAAAGGTTCCAGACCAAAGATAAAGATCATTTCAAGACACGAGACGAAAGAAAAATAGAGATCCAATTCATGCAATCAAAGTGGCTTTTATTCCACCTGGAGTTCAGGTGGGTGAGATTCCTGACTGGGGAGAAATCCACACATGGGCTATAGCGGACAGGGATTTAAAGGGTTAGGGCAGCCACGATTGGTCTGTCCATAGCTTTACCTGGGCAGGTAGGTGGGACAAGGTTAGGGAGGTCTGGATTGGTCCGTTCGCTATTTCCTGAGAGGGACATGCTTCCCAGGAAAGGGATCCTTCCTGGGTGGGTCGGTAATTGATTCTATCAGGGGTTAGCTATGAAGAAGCCCTATTTTAGCTGTCTTGCCTATTGAAGGCAGTAGCAATAATTAGAGCAGCCAAGAAATAAACATGTCCTATGTTTAGTGCCCATTATCTCCCCCTCCCCAGTCCCCCAACTGCTGAAAGTAAATGAATCTTTCCCTACCTTAGGAAAACTGTAGAACCTGGAGAGGGCAGTGAAGAGCTAAATGAATAATTCTAGAATGAATTACACAGCCTGCCAGGAGGACAAGAGACCTAGGACAAGGTAACCAATTCTGACTCTTACAATGAGATGCTTGTTTGATTTGAGATATTAAATATTCTTCTGCCTGAGAAATGTGTTCCCTAATCACTTCTTATCTTTGACTATAAATGATAGTCCTCTTCTTCTAGATAACTATATCTAATTTAGTAATCTAATTTTACTAAAATAGGTATGTATTTCCACACACAACTGACATACATATTTAAAAATATATCTTCCTGGCCGGGTATGGTGGCTCTTACCTATAATCCTAGCACTCTGAGAGGCCAAGGCAGGTGGATCTCTTGCATTCAAGAGTTCAAGACCAGCCAGAGCAAGAGTGAGAGCCCATCTCTACTAAAAATAGAAATAGCTGGGCATTGTGGCTGGTACCTGTAGTTCCAGCTACTTGGGAGGCTGAGGCAAGAGGATTGCTTGAGCCCATGAGTTTGAGGTTGCAATGAGCTGTGTGATGCCATGGCAGTCTAGCCTGGAGCAATAAAGTAAGACTCTGTCTCAAAAAAAAAAAATTCTTCTTTTGATCCAATGAAATTAATCTACCTCAGTAGAGTGCCGTGGCCTCAGCTTAGCTCACAGCAACCTTAAACTCTTGAGATCAGGTGATCCCCTTGCCTCAGCCTCCAAAGTAGCTGTGACTACAGGCGTTCTCCATGACCGGGCTAGTTTTTCTATTTTTGGTAAGGACGGGGTTTCCCTTTTGCTGAGGCTGGCCCTGAACTCCTGAGTTCAGGCGGGCCATCCTCCTGGGTCTCCCCAAGTCCTAGGATTACAGGTGTGAGCCACCACACCCAGTTGGATCCAATGAATATTTAATGAGTCCCTACTAGGTGTCTGGGACTTTTATGGACATTATTTTATTTAACCTTTTCCTAGACTAGTTTAGTTTTTTCAGTAACCATTTATTAAACACCATGCCAGATGCTGGAGATAAGTATCAGTTAAGGTGGCCTTGTTTACGTGGTGTATAATAGACAACTCCATGTCACAGTGACTTACAACCAGGAAGGTTCATTTTGTGCTCAGACTAAATGTGTACCACAGTCTGGCTGGAAATCTGCTCACCATCTCTGCCACCTCACTCTGGGCCCTGGGTGACAGAGCTATCCCTATTGTACATTGCTGGTCAGTAAAGGAAACAACCAGACTGTCTGGAGGGTCTCTCACTGTCAGTGATCTTCTCTGGCCCAGAGCTTAGGCAAGTCCCATTTACAAAGAGCTCATTGGCCAGACTCATAGCTTCACAGGTGTCAAGAAGTATGATCCTACCATGCCCAGAAGCAGAGTGATAGAAATAGTCAGTGACCGCATTTAGGACTTAGAAGGTAGCTTAAAGGACGTGGTTCTTGCCCTTACTGGAGCAATCAATCTAGTTGGAGAAATGGATGCATAAGCTGAAATGTTCAAATACTGAGCATTTCAAATATGTGCTGAGTGCCAGCTCTGAAGTTTACAAAGATGGTGATGAGAGTGCTAAGGGAATGTGGTGAATCCAGAATCAAAGATGTGGAGGGTAGCAAAGGCCTTGAAAGCCTAAAACAATGATATTCACAGAGTCATACAGAGACTCTGCTCATTCAACTCTGTCCAGAGCTGAAAGAAACTTAGCAAATAGACTTTGAGAATTCCCAATCACATTGCCAAGGAAAATCCAATTATGAGATGGCTGCCTCAGGGGCTAACAAAGCCTAATGCTACTAAATGCACTAAGGTTGAACAATTCCACGTCGTCTAATTCCATGCAAATATCTCCTTAGGTTTTCTCCTCCAACATTATGTGAGTCTGAAAACGTGTTTATCAAGCAAGAATATTTAAGTCCTTGGAAAAGTTTAATTTCTCACTATAGTGATGGGCTAACAAATCACAATTTGGAGCCTGAAAGATCCAGGTCCATAGTAGAATCACCAAGATAATGTCACTCTATGAAATCTTATAAGAAAAAGTTAATTACAAGTTCCTTCACTGGTCAACAGACACCCTCTCCAAATTATGCAGTGGACCTAAGACTTAATTCATCTATGAATTGATTATTTGTTCAATTTTTTAAAATACAAAACATTTCAAATAGAGAAAGTAAATAAAATAAATAGACTTCACATAAATATACTCTATGCTTCTTTTGCAACTGGCCTATTTTTTCAACATGAGCTTTCACAGATGTATTTACATCATCACATAAATATTCAGGTCATTCATCTTTAACTAAGGTATTATAGCAGTTCTCAACCTTGACCTTATATTAGAATTGCTTGGGAAACTTTAAAAGAGACTGATCTCTGAGATTCACTCCAGGCCAGTTTGATCCATGTGGTCAATTGTGATAAAATGTTACATTTACCCTTAAAATGAATATATATATATATATATATATGTGTGTGTGTGTGTGTGTATAATATATATAAGTATATAATATATATAAGTATATATATAAGTGTATAATATATAAGTATATAAATATATATAAGTATATATATGTGTGTATATGTATATATATATATATATTTTTTTTGAGACAGAGTCTTATTATGTCGCCTTCTGTAGATTGCCATGGCATCACAGCTCACAGCAACCTCAAACTCTAGGGCTTAAGCCATTCTCTTGCCTCAGCCTCCCAAGTAGCTGGGACTAAAGGCACCAGCCACAATGCCCAGCTATTTTTTGGTTGTAGTTGTCATTGTTGTTTGGCAGCCTGGGCTGGATTCAAACTCACCAGCTCCGGGGTATGTGGCTGGCCCTCTTGTTGCTGAGCTACAGGCACCGAGCCAAAATTAATATATTTATGAACTGACCAATATAGATTCTATAAATATTCATCATATCTATCATGCTAATCATATGAATCAAAATTCCTATGCCCCCCCTTTTTTTTGTCTTCTTGATGTGTCCATTTCTGAGCAATATATACAGTTAAATTTCCCACTGTGGTTGCAAATGTGTCAGTGTCTCCTTGGAGTTCTTCAATATGGGGTGTATATATATATATATTTTTTTTTTTTTTAGAGACAGAGTCTCACTTTATCACCCTCGGTAGAGTGCCGTGGCGTCACACAGTTCACAGCAATCTCCAACTCCTGGGTCTAGGCAATTCTCTTGCCTCAGCCTCCTGAGTAGCTGGGACTATAGGCGCCCACCACAGCGTCCAGCTATTTTTTTGTTGCAGTTTGGCCGGGGCCAGGTTTGAACCTGCCACCCTTGGTATATGGGGCTGGCACCCTACCCACTAAGCCACAGGTGCCACCTGGGTTTGTATATTTTGACAGTGTGTTTCTAGATACTTGTTGGCTCAGGGTTGTAATTTCTTCCTCAACAATTATTCTTATTTATTGTTATGTAATAATCTTCTCCTTCCATAATAATACTTTTGTTTTAAAGCCTGTTTTATTTGATATTTGTGCAGTCCCCCCAGCTTTCTTTGTGTTGGTGTTTTCATGGGATCTCTTTCACCATTATTTTATTTTCAACTTCTTGTAACTTCCTACTTTACCAATGTATTTTGAAATTATCATGTATCTAGATCATAAGGTTGGTTTTTCTTAATAGAATCTGAGCCTCTGTTTCTGAACTGGTGAATTAACACATTTACATTTATCATGATTACTAGATAGATTTGTTTGAACCCATATCTATAATTTTATTTCCTACTTTCTATTTACCCTTCTTACTATTGTTTTTCTTAAATTCCATTGGATTTCTCATGTTTTCTATTTCCCCTTCTGCTTTCTTCTAGTTTTAAAGCTGTATTTCCTATGTCTGCATTTTAAGATTTCCCTTAAAATTCTTATATATGATTAATCAACAAAATCTGCATTTAATCAGTATTTTTTCCTCAAAAGTAATAGAAAATTAAATTCAGTAAATTCTTTCCTATCCTGCATGTAGTAATTTTCTTGTATGTTAATTCCACCTTGAAATTACACTACCTAAATAGTCATTATTTTGTTGGTGCTGTTATTGCCATTGTTTACATCATTGTTTATCAACTTATCACTAAGTTTTATATTATTTATTGTGCATTTTGGATCCCTGGACCATGTAGGTAATATAAATGTGGATATCAAGCCTATGAAAGGTACAGGACTATAGTTTCATTTCTCAGGTCAGATCTTTTTTCTTTTTTTTTTTTTTCCTTTTAACTAAGAACCATGTAGAAACAGAGAGGTTTCCTTTGTTTTGCTTTCTTTTTTGCCTTATAACTGAGAGTGCAGTCTCAGCCTCTAAATGTCTTGGTTTTTGCAGAAGCCTCAGGTTTGCTTCCCACATCGTGTAGGCTCTAGCTCCTTATTCACATAGTGTGGTCCTTAAAGCCTAAGCCTCTGTTGCAGGACCCATAATCCCCAAACTAAGTATCACAGTATCACAGAGCAAGCTCACAGATGTGTTTTTCAGTTCTGTTTTCTTTTTTGGAATCTAAGGATTTCCCTTTTTTTCTTGCAAACTCAGCTATGTATTTAAAGGAATTTTTGCGCATTTTATTTGATTTTTCTCAGAATTTATAGCAGTAGAGTTTTAGGTTATCTTAGTTTACTCTTTTACCAGAAACTATAGATTTTCTATGCATTTTGGGGGGAGGTATATATATGCACAACAAACTGTATTAAAATTGTAATAAATATATACCAATAACAAAAAGTGAATACAAGTCATATTGAACATCTCTTATAATTGCAGAAGTCAAAAGTGACTTCGGTATTACAAATTTAATTCCTTCCTTAAAATGTGTATACATTTCTTGACATGCCCCTATATTTTACATATATTTATATATGTGTGTATAGATGTGTGTGTGTGTATACATATAGTATGTATGGAATGTATATAGATTATGTATATATTTATACACACACAACTACACAGAAACTATTTACTCTCGTAATTGCATACAGTCAAATTTCTAAAAGAAATTTTTTACTACATAATGATATAAAATCACTCATAGTGAAAGAGACATCACTACTGATTGAACCCCAACGAAAACAAAATTTGGTACTGGGAGTAGTTCAGTTGCTTGCGTCTATCAAATAAATGTTCTTGAGGAATTGGAGAAAGCTTATACAAAGCTCAGGCTTTGTACAAGAGGCCTAATATACAACTTCCCTAACAGAAACTTCTACCTCCTGCAGCCTTAGAGACTCTGGGAGGTCAAGGTGAGTGGATTGCTTAGAGCTCAGGAGGTGAAAACCAGCCTGAACAAGAGTGAGATGCCGTCTCTACGAATAAAAACTAGCTGAGCGTGGTGGCCCACACCTATAGTCCCAGCTATTTAGGAGACTGAGACAAGAGGATTGCTTGAGCCCAAGAGTTTGAGGTTACTGTGAGCTATGACGCCACTACACCCTACCCAGGGCTACAGGGTGAGACTCTATCTCGAAAGAAAGAGAGAGAGAGAGAGAGAGAGAGAGAGAGAGAGAGAGAGAAAGGAAGGAAGGAAGGAAGGAAGGAAGGAAGGAAGGAAGGAAGGAAGGAAGGAAGGAAGGAAGAAAGAAAGAAAGAAAGAAAGAAAGAAAGAAAGAAAGAAAGAAAAACAGTTTTCAAAAACCACACCAAAAGTCTGACCTTGTAAGTGGCTGAAATATGATGCAACTTGACTTCCCTAACTCACAGTCTCTTACGTTACAGCTAGGGCATTACTTAATAAAAAGTGGGACTCTGATTATTAGAATGGGGACATATGGGTAAAGGCTGGGGAAGCTGGGCCACTCAAACTTCTCAACTCTCTTAAATCTTCTTAGCCAATACAAACAGCCCTTCCTCTCCTGTCTGAGGAGGCAAATCTCTTCTTTATCTGAAGAGCCTATAGTATTTTAGATATTATATATCTAAGATATATAATATATATATAGATATATATAATATCTGAGATATTTTGCCTTAAAGGAATTGATCTTTCTCCAGGCCTAATCCCTCCATCTTTTAGTGCTCCTGTAACTAAGGTCCAGTTCCAGCAGACTCAAGTGATGAAGATACAAAGTACGTCTTAAAAGGAGGTACAATAAACACCACATGCCTGGAATGATTTTGACAGTTCACATCAGCAGAAATCTATGCAACAACCATTTTCCAGGTTCGAGCTAGTTCACGGACCCAGAACCTCAAATGATGAAGAAACTGGATTTTTTTTTTTTGAAGAAGGACCCTACTATATAGGCAAAAATTATTATATTATAAATCTTCCTCTTAGCCTTCCTCAAGGGGACCTATTGTCATTTATCGAGGCATTTGTGCTTTGGGGAGAGTAAAATAATCAGACTTTTCAGTGATTACTGGACATTCACTAATCACTAATTTCTGTATATCCAAATCACCACTGTAATCTGTCAGTTGGTAGGATCTTATAGAGGTCAGATGCTGAATGAAATTTTGGTTCAAGTTTGTCTCACAGTAGTCCCAGTGGGTACCTTAAACCCTGACAAAGGCATCAGCATACACCATTGATGTTTTGTGGTTGTTATGAAATATTATTGAAGCAACTGATAACTGATACAATTGATTTAAGAATATTCAGGGGAGGCTAACACCTGTTAGAATGGCTATTGTCAAAAAAGACAAAAGATAACAAATTTTAGCAAGGATGTGGAGAAGAGGGAACCCTTGCACCCTATTAGTGAAAATGTAAATTAATACAGCCATTGCAGCAAACAGAATGAAAGTTTCTCAAAACATTAAAAATAGAACTATTGTATTTTCAGAAATCCCACTATTGGACATATAGCCGAAGGAAATAAATCAAAATTTTGAAGAGCTCTCTGCACCCCCATATTTATGGCAGCCCTATTCACAGTAGCCAAGATATGGAATTGACCTAAATGTCCATCAGTGAGCAAATGAATAAAGAAAATGTGTGTATATATATATATATATATATATATATACACACACACACACACACACACACAATGGAATACTATTTAGCCATTAAAATAAGAAAATCCTGTCATTTACAGCAACATAGATGAACTTAGAGGACATTAAGTTAAATGAAATAAGCCAGGCACAGAAAGACAAATGCTATATAATCTCATCCATACATGGAATCTTCAAAAGTTGATCTCATAGAAGTTGAGAGTAGAATGATGGGACTAGGGGAAGGGGTAGAGGTTAGGTCAAAAGACTCAAAATGTCAGTTAGATAAGAGGGAAAAGTTCAAGAAAAAAGAAAAAAATAAAATAAAATAAATAAATAAAAGATAACAAAATACAAAAAAAAAAGTTCAAGAAAAGTGCTAAAAGACTAGATATAAATTGTTCTCATCATAAAAATGATAACCTTAGGAAGTAATGCATGATAATTAGCTAGATTTAATCATTTCGCAGTGTACATATACTTCGAAACAGTATTTTGTACACAGTATATATTATACATACAATTTTGTCTGGCTTTTTTTTTTTAATTTAAAGAGGAAGGTTAAATTTAAAGGGTTTCATTTTTATAGTGAGACTAAGTGGATAAGGGAAAGGAATTTGCTTATCCTAGATCAAGATCACAAAGGATGATACTAGAAAGTGTCCAGCTGTTTTCCTCTGATGTAATGACCTTAAAAAGGAAGGTGTAATTACTTTACAGGTAGGTTATCATGCCCCATTTACCTAGTAGACATTTGTAAAGTAGATGATAAGATATTAAAAGAAGTTATGTTATGGTGCATCTTAGAAGGGTACAGGTAAAACTTACTAAATGCAGTATACAAATGTTTGCATACAATAACCAAGAAAATCCCATGAAGGTTATGTCAAACAGTTGGATGAAAATATTTTTGATTGTATATGAAGCCAGCACATTGTACCCCATGATTGCACTAATGTACACAGCTATGATTTTATTAAAAAATAATAATAATAATTTTTTTAAAAAATAATAATAATTTTTTTAAAAAAGAAGTTATGTCCTGACTTTCTTTACATTTTGCAATAGACTACCTACCAGTTCCCACAATGTGAATGGCTGTCTAGCTCTATCTCCAGTCCACTGTGTAGCATCTCACAGAAAGGGTCATAACTACAAAACATACTATCAATTTACTTTTTACTGATGCACACCCCAAAGCTATGAACCACATTTTCATTTAAGGCAAATTAAATGAAAGCTCAGCTGTGTGTATAGACAGGATAAGGAGCCAGCTACAAGGTATGGTCTTCAGGAACACAAGAAAATTAAAACCAGCCACATCCTCCAGCAGATGCCTGCTTTCAGCCATTAATCACCTCTTGGGTTCTTACACTAAAAGGTGGCTGGTAACATCCAAATATTCCTCAAGAGGGGCATGTAAAGTACTGATGTGAAAGATTTCTGGTACTGGTGGGAGGCTGAGGGAAAGAAAAGAGTGTGGAGAGAAAGCAGTCTAATGAGGCCGTAAGGAAAGAACAGGAAGGCCATGGACTAGCCCTTGGCCTAGAGTCAGGGAGCCCCTCAGGGACCTTCTTTGGAGGGATAAAGAAAGTTGGGAGCAGGTTAGGCTGCTTCAGTTGAAAGAAATGGTGCCTTCATTCTAAGAGTCAGAGTGGGCTTTGGTTGATGTCAAAAAGTCAAGGAGAACAAAAGTGGTAAAACAGTGGAAATGATTTGTGGATTGGGTGTTAGAAGACCTGGTGCTGAGCTGCCCACAAACTAGCTGTCTACTTAGTTGCTCGGGCACTTGTTCCCGTCTCTGACCTCACTCCCCATCCTCCAAGTGAGAGTCCTCAGGGGACTTTCCAGTTTCCAGATATGGAGCAGTGTGCTCTGGGGGGCAGGGGGGGAGCTGGACCTAGACAAGAAACGCAACAGAAAAGCTATTTCAAACCCTCAACAAGCGTCGACGTCCAACTCTGGTTTATGAGTGGAAATGCCACGTGTAGTTCTGAGAGGGACCACATCCAGCACCACCAGATCCTGGTTTCTCATCACTACCGCTAATCTGCACGGGGCTCGGTGTGGCCTCAACCATCACTGGCTCTGGCAGCCCCTGCTGACCTAACGGCACTGTTTCCAAAGAAGATACTGCAAAGCCACCTTGGCCGAGATGTTCAAGGTAACAGGTGTCTGTGGTTTCAGAACGTGTCTTTATACTCAGTATCTTGCTTACTCAAACTTCTGTGCAAGTCATATCAGCCTCCTGGATGACAGACGTCTCGAATCTCACCACCACTTGTAAGACCTGTCACTTCACAGAATACCACAAATACTGTTCCTAATCTCTTCAGTCCCACGCTTCGGAGTCTATTCCCCAAAGGGGCCAGCAGTGAAGTCGTACTTCCCTAACTTGAAGGAAATGGCTGCTGTGACTGCACTTTTTAGCTGCTCTCCAGTTCACAAAAGTCTTTGTAAATTCTTAGCAAATGCTGACTAATTCGTTCAACAGACCAGTAGGAAATTTTTGTAGGAAACACTTTTTCCATATGACAAACCTGAGACACCAAGCCCATGAATGGCCCTCTACTGTGTCACAAGTTGGCTTGTGCCTAGATCATAAGACACCAAAGTGCTCTCAGTCCCTTTCATTCGGAAATCCCTGATCCATTCACAATTTCCCAGATTCCATTTTGACGGCCAGTAATGTACCCCTGAAATTCTTCCAGACAGATACAGACCAGTCGGTCTCACCCTATGAACCTGGCATGTCAAGTTTAGTATACTCCTACTTGCCAGAAATACACACATCTTGGTACTAATATGTAAGAATGATAACCACCATCAGTCTGTAGCATCTCTCAGTCTTAGGGAATGACATAAGACTCCTCCCACCTGATATGTTAATATGTTGAAAACACAGATGGATGCAAATTTTCCTGGCCAAACTTGCAGCTTCAGGATGAGAAAGAAAGTTTCCCAAATATGTCCTGCTTAGAATACTCATCTTAATTAATATCCAGTAGTAAAAAAAAAAAAAAAAAAAAAAAAAGAATAGGTCTCTCAGGAAGACTTTGGCCTTACTCTGACCAAGCTTCCTATGGGCAACATATGAACTTCATCTGAGAGGTGTCATCTACCAAGGAAACCTGCAGCTAACCCATACTCCCCTAACTTTGGAGGAAATGGCTAGAGTGAAGTCAAGGAGAGGAAGGGAAATTATCTTCATGTATGCAAAGGGAGTGTTCTCCTAAAAGCAGGATGGACCCTTGAGCACCTACTTTAGGCTCAGATGTGCCCTGACACACATCGGAACACTAGATTTTCCCAGCATCCTATGGAATAACTTGTGCTTTCATAGATCCAGGAAGAGGAAGTAATAGGATCTGCCTGGAAATTTAATCAGTTAGTCCAACTCTTCCAACCCGAAGGCTTCCTGGCTTAATGCGGGCATAAGTCTACAGAGGGAGACTTTGTTTCCTCACACAATCCTTTGGTAAATAGGAAAAACTATTTCAGGAGACAGTCTCAAGGTTAAACGTATCCTCCCCTTTCATTGTCGCTGCCCATAGTCCCAATTCAGGCCCCTGTCTTCCATGGGCTCTCACAAAGTTTCCTACTGAGACTTCTGTCTCTAGGCTTGCTCTCTTGAGTGCATTCTCTGCACCACCACCTACAATGAATTGTCAGGGGTGACCCAAGGAATAAAATCTAAACTCAGTAACTTGGTATCCAAGGCCCTTCAAACTGTAGTCCCCACATGGATTTCCAATCTCATTGGCCACATCTTTAAGTCTCCTTCTCTCCTGACATGTCAATTGTTTATTACTACATCAACACTGTGCAGCAATCATCCTAAACTCAATGGCTTGAAATGACAATAATTTATTCTCAGGCTCCCGGTCTTTTGGCTAGAGGGAGAGTCCTGTTAATATGTGTTCTGTAATGGGCATGGCCAGGTTGAAGGGGTGTCAGCCACAATGGTCGTAGCTACCAGCTCTTCCTCTTGGAGGAGAGAGGCTCCCAGAAAGGTGAGCAGAAGTGTGCCATACATCTTGAGGCCTAGATAGCGAGTAGGAGACACATTGTCATTCTTGCCTGCATTCCACAGGCCAAAGCAAGTTACATGGCCAAGTTCAACATAATGGGGCAGGGTTATATTTTCTACCTCTAGTAGAAGAAATTGTAATATCATATAGCAAAGGACATTGATGCAGAAAAAAAGAATTGAAAACAAATATCTATTGCTGAAGAATAAATTATCCTTAAAATAGCAAGTATTTTTTGCCTCCCAGCTTCTGTGGGTCAGGAACTCAATCACAGCTCAGCAGGGTCCTCTGGCTCTGGGTCTCCGTGAGGCTGCAGTCATTTGAGGCTGCAGGATGTGCTTTCCAGCTCACTCCCACATTTCTTGGCGGACTCACTCCTCCATGTGGGCCTCTCCAAAGCCTGCCTGAGTGTCCTCGAAATTTGGCAGCAGGCTTCCTCCAGAGTGAGCGATCCAAGAGAGAGAAAGACAGCCCAACTCAGAAGCCATGGAATCTTTTCACAGCAACTTGGAAGGGATATACCACCACATCTTCTGTCTTCTATTGGTCACACAGACCAAGCCTGCAACCTGGTGACAGGGGACAGACAACTGTTTGAAAACCAGGAGGCAGGTATCACCGCTCTGATTTTCAAATATCTTAGTTATCCTCATAAACTGCTGAAATGTTTCCACATTAGAAACTACTGTGTCTAAACCATCATAACGAACACAGGGTAACAACAGTTGCACTAAAATCCTTCATCAAATCAGGTTAACTTTTGTACCAAAAATAGTAGCCATAAATATCAGTGTCTATGATTTTTTTCCCTTTTGGCTTTTATACATCCTGTCTTCGTGTCCATAAGTTTTCTTCACACCAGCACATATCCATTACCAGTCATTCTGTATCCTCTAACCAACCAGGTGAATTCTCAGGCATAACTTGTTCTACTAAGTCTTTTCCAGCTACTGGACACCTGTGAGGTTATTCTCCTTTGTGTGTCTACCACCTTCTGTACGTACCTCCATTAAAAGCCTTTAACTTGCCATGGAGCATCTGTTTTCTTCTCAATCTCCTTCACTAGACTGTAAGATTTCCAGGGTCCAATATTTGGTATAATAGTGACCCTATAATGTTTGCAGAACAGTTAAAAGTTAGTACAGGAGAAATGGGAAGACTGCAGGGCCAAAGCCTGATGGTTTTTCAAGGAGTTATTTCCTTGCTCTCTGCTGGTGAAGTCTCTCCTATGTGCCACGCATGTGTCAGATGCTTTTCCAGTCATTACCTTCATTCATCTTCTTGATAATCAAGTAAACGGAACTATTTGGGAAGGATTCCGTTTTCAAGCTCAGAGAAGTTAGATAACTTTCCCAGCAAGTGTAAAAGCCATCATTGATTCTTGCATTCCAAAGCTATGATTTTCTCCACTTCATGCAGCCTCCATAGAGAAGAGCTGACGGCTTCCGCTGTACTAAACACGCAGTTCTTAGTATAATTTTCTCCTTTAGTGAACTTGCTAGGTCAGTCCCTCAAAGCTGTTCCTTAGGGCTGCTGTCCCCAACCCACAGGCCATGCACTGGTACCAGTCTGTGGCCTGTTAGAAACCAAAGTCATGCAGCAGGAGGTGAGCAGAGGGCAAGCAAGCGAAGCTTTATCCGTATTTACAGCCACTCCCCATTGCTGGCATCACTGCTTGGGCTCCACCATCTGTCAGATCAGCAGTGGCGTTAGATTCTCATAGGAGTGCACACCCTTCTGAAGTGGTGATGTGAGGCTCTGTGCTCTTTATGAGAATCTACTGCCTGATGATCGGAGCTTGAGTTGAGGCAGTGATGCTAGCACTGAGGAGCGGCTACAAATACAGATTATCAGCATCTGTTGACCACTCAGAGACCATAATAAATCTATTGCTTCCAGACTCATATAAAACCATCTGCCCCCACCTTGGGTCCATGTAAATATTGTCTTCCATGAAACCCATCCCCCAACTGTTGGGGAGCACTGCCTTAGGGCATTCCCCGACTGACCTCTTCATTTGTGCCTTGATTAGGGCTATAGACCCTGCACCTGGGAAAGCTCCCAAGCCCTCTCTTTTTCTAAGAAGGCAAGCTGTGTCCAGAGGCGTAGACAAAGAGGAGCCGAGGCAAACCAGAGCCCTTCGGGCAGGCATAGTCCTGCACATCTTCATGCTGTCCACAGCATCTCACTCCAGGCGTCCATCACCAGAGCCAGGCAGACAGCCCTGTGTGGTTTGACATTTAAAGGTCACAACTCCCAGGAAAGTTGTGAGGAGGAAATGAATAGTCTATATCAAAGCATTAAGAATTCTTTGAGAAGAACTCAAGCTAGACCTCCCATTTGATCCTGCAATCCCATTACTAGGCATTTACCCAGAAAGAAAAAAATCCTTTTATCATAAGGACACTTGCACTAGACTGTTTATTGCAGCTCAGTTTACAATCGCCAAAATGTGGAAACAACCTAAATGCCCACCAATCCAGGAATGGATTAACAAACTATGGTATATGTACACTATGGAATACTATTCAG
>CAUYRH010060207.1:0-32756 GCA_963574655.1 Perodicticus potto | reverse complement strand
TCTGATGTCTGCTGCCTTTGCAGTTCTGATTATTTACTTTGTTGTTTGTAATGATTTTGATTATGTTGGATCAGGCCTCATGTATTTTGTGAGTCTACGTTCAACTCTGTTTCATCAGAACTTTATCTAGTGGAGTTCTCTTGGGACAGGTTTACAGTGTATTGTGCCGGAAAGGATTTGACTTTGCTTACAAAGGTTCACTGGGGTCACTACCAGTCTTGAATTTCTTTACTAAAATTTTCCATTTGCAAATTCTTAGGCGATACAGAGTATAAACTCTGGTCTCCAATATAGATACATGCAATGCTATTAGTAACAAAGTTCTCAGAAGGATAGAGCTTTATATTCCTGTTTCATTCAGTGCTACATTTCAGAGGTAAGTACTTCTACGTGTAATATTTTGCAGGACATATATTATTTTCTCAGTTCCCATTAAAGTAGTGCCTTTCAAGATAGGGGTTTATTGATAATAGCAAATTCCACTTTCAGTTTTGGAGAGTCCCTAGGTAGATATCTCAACCTACGTGCACATGGTCCCCTAAAGATTGGTTTACAAATGGCAAAGACAAACAACAGAATATTATTCATGCATAAAAATTTCAAACAGGAATGAAATCCTGTGATTTGCACCAACACAGCTGGAACTAGAGGACATTGTGTTACGAGAAATGAGCCAGGAATGTACGGTTAAAAACCATATCCTCTCACTCATATACAGAAGCTTAAAGGTGTTGATCTCACACTAGTATAATTAGAACAGAGAATGTTGAAGACTGGAAATACCAGAGTGAAAACAGAAATTTGTTAAATGGTACAAGATTGCAACCTAACAAAAGGTTTAAATTCTGCTGTTTTATACCAGTGCAGGATAACTACACTACCAATAATATATTATATAGCTTCAATGGCTAAAATGAGGACACTAAATGTTTCCAACACAAACAAAAGGAAAATGTTTAAGATCATGCATATGCTAATTACCCTGATTTGATTACTAAGTATTGTATCTATGGAAATATCACTATGTACCCATTAATATGTACAATTACTATGTGTCAAATATAGAAAAACTGCCCATGCTTGGCAAGAGTGATGCCATCTTGAAACAAAATCACAATGATGACCAATGTGTGACTCTTGCATAAGAAGGTGTTCTGCAGCAAGGTCTTAACATCATGCCTGAAACATGGAAAACAACCCAAAAGGACGATCTCTAAACTCTCCAGTAGTCATGAATTTCAGCAAGAAAGTCAAAGACATGACCAGCTGCTCATGTCTTCTTCCTAAAAGCTTGCTATGTAAAGGATACTTTTTGAAAGGCAGCAGCCAAGAATATTGCTTCTGTTCACAAGTTTCTACTCAATATTACCTTCAGAAAAACTGGATTTGTCAGCCTCTTTCTTTGATCTCTCAGCTCCCTCAGCCTTTGATGGTAGATTTGCATACAGCTGCTAACTGTAGAGCATTTGATGAACCATCAGGAGCCAAGAAGCCAAGAACTGGGTTAAGGGAATAAAACATCTGGGAGAAATTCCAGATGGTCAGGGATGCATATGAGTGTGTGGAGTGAGGGTGGCACGTGTGTTAGATACATGTGGACAGTCACTGCAAGGATGCCCCCAATTGTCTATAAGCCTAGAGTAGTTATCAAGGGACTACTATAGAGGGCGCTGTGGTAAGGAAGAGCCACAAACCGTCACAGCAATGGGTTGGCTTCTTCCGTGGAACCCTTCATTTGGCAACAAAGACCCAACTAGAAACAGAAGCAAAAACTAAACAACCAGAGGAGGAACTGCAACTAGAAAAGGACATATGCCTTTCTACTCTTTTACTTATATCTAACTCATGGACAAAATTGCAGACCAAGAGACCAAAATTAAATCATTATCATGAAGATTTGTATGCCTGAGAGAAAAGAAATGGAAACAACTAAAAATCAGAGGTGTCATGACTAGACAACTGTAGATGTCTGTACCAAAATGGGATGTGAAAACCCAGAATCCCTGGGGATGTTATGGAGAGAAAGACTAAGAAGACCTTGAAGGCATAGAGAAGGATAGAAAATGGAATCACTGGCAAATTCACCCCTCATTCAAAGGAAAGGGAAACCTTAACAACTGCAGCAAATGGGGTCAAGTGATCCAGGAGACTCACTATCAGGGAATAACCTGCAGCTGACTCTTAGAGATTGCAGTGGCCTTAAACAACTATCTAGAAGATCCTTGATCGTTTGGATGGTGATGTGAGGGACACAGAGTGTGATGGGTAGTCTATAGTTTGAAAGAAAGCAGACAAATGAGTTACATAAAAACCCAAGCACTGCTGCAGCAACACATTCATAACACAACACTAACACAGGGAATCTTTTTAGGGACGGGATTATTTTAGCTTTAAGGGAGATTTGCCTAATTCAGAAGATTTATCAGGAGGGATAGTCTTCTAGTCAGCAATTGAAGAAGCCCAGGGCCTGCTACAAATACTAAGAATGAGAATGGAATAGCTGTTTAGTCTCTTTTCTGAGTCCATAGTAAATGAAGGTATATATTATGTGAGAAAAGCCACAGTAAACTTGGTACAAACCAAGAAGGCCAGGGACAGGGACAACTTATAAGCTGACACAAACCAACAAAGGGGGAAAAAGAAAACCCAACAGAAGAAGGGAAACAAAGAAAGGGAGCAGTAAGATCATGTTGAAGAAAATGTGGCATGAATTACTGGGAGCAGAACAACCTCATGCTGTAGCAGTCTCATGATGGGAACCACAGCTTGAGCAACAGTTTTGTCTTGCCCTTCCCTGAGAGAAGATCAATCAACCTCTTGATCATTCTACTTCTCTCGTCAATCAAGGGTGGAACTCAGGCCAGGACTAAGGATAGGAGTTGGACCAGGGTTGATCCTATATTTGAGTATTAGGGAGCACCCCAAGCCCTGTATTGAGCTCATCATTTAATATGCCTCCCAAATAAACAAACAAAAAATATCTTAGGAGACAATGGAATACAGTATACTATAATCCATGGAAATACAACAAGACACCCTTGGTACAAACCAAGGTGATTATTTGGGGAGAGGAATGTTGACAAAGCCATTAGTCAAATCCAAGACAGCATGATGTGTCCACAGCATGGGCAATATGTAGTCAACCACCTGAGTAATTCTCAGTCTAACAGTTAAGCACTACACAACTCATTGCTGAATATCACTTGGGTCAACAGAAAGCCCAGAAGATTTGTATGCCTGAATATCAAATTTCCTTCTCAATTTTTGCCATTGATAGTTATGGGAAACAAATGATCCAGATGAAAGAACATTAATAACCTTAGACACTGGAAAATCTCTACTTGACCCATTTATGGTGTATATTTCCTCTGTTCTAGAAATCTTTGGGGCACAGGTATTATTAGATAAGGCTTTTCAAACTTCAGCGAGAGAATTCACATGGAAAAGGCTATTTTCAAGAAAGAGGCAAATGGGAACCTAAAATTCCCTATCCCTTGGTAGGGTGTCAATATTAAACAATTAAAATTGGCTGGGGGAAACATGCTGACATGAGTGCAGCTACTAAGGAACTTGTAAAGGGACACACATATCCACTCAGCCACATTGTCCCTTTAACTATACCCTCTGGTATGTACACAAACCAGAAAGGACCTTGCAGGTAACTGTGGATGACTGGGGATTGAGCAAGATAATCCCAGCCATACCTGTTGCAGTTCCTGAAACAAGGTCTGACAATAAAGTTCACAAACTGATCCTATAAAGAATGGTACATGCTTCATTGATGAATATCATTACCTTTGAACTACTCTCCTGGGCTTTCTGTTGACCCAAGTGATATTCAGCAATGAGTTGTGTAGCGCTTAACTGTTAGACTGAGAATTACTCAGGTGGTTGACTACATATTGTCCATGCTGTGGACACATCATGCTGTCTTGGATTTGACTAATGGCTTTGTCAACATTCCTCTCCCCAAATAATCACAAGACCAGTTTGTTTTACCTGGCACAGTCACCAGTGGGACTCCAGGTTTGCTCTAGGACTATCTCTCATTCCTAGGATAGGTCATGGAATGGTGGCTGGAGAAGTGTCTCTGTTCTCATTCTCATCTTTTCTTACCAGATTTCCTTACATGATGATGTTATGTTAACCCTGAAGATTGAATGTGCTACAGAAACTCTTACAGTACTGGGTGCTGAAATATAGGAATGGGGATGGGCAACCAACTCTCAGAAGATTCAGGATCCAGGGCCTGAAGTGTAGTTTTAGGGTCAGATAAGACTCCTTGATACCAGGTACAGTAATTGACAGTGTCCCACAATTCCCAACTCTGACAGCAGTAAGAGAAATCCAAATATTTGTTGATCATTTCAGTTATTGGAGAGCGTTTGTTCCACTTTTGGCCCAATGATTGCGAACACTCTATAGACTTATTAGAAAAGGAGCACTTTGGGACTGAGACATACATTATCAAGAAGCTTTTGAAGAGGCTACAGAACTAGTGCAGCAGACACCAGTCTTCAGAAAAATTTATAAGGGTATCACTGTATCTTTCAATGTTGCTGCTACACCTGAGGGTATGAGGATCTTAAGGTAACCTGAGTATGGTAACTCACTCTGTTCAGAATTTTGGTCATAATTATAGAATGGAGGTTTTAGAGTGCTGGGGGTCCTATTTTCCTGAACCTATTTGACCTGGTTGGATCACTTAGCTGAGGTAGAAAGTTCAGTGACGCACAGTCATAAGTGAAAGCGAAAAGAATTGGAAATTGAGAGTAAAGGTGGAGCAACACAGGCAGTGTGAATAGATTGCAAAAGTTACCTACACAAGTTCAGTGTAACAAAGAGAAATTTCATTTAAGAATAACAAGGAGCAATTTAGAGCACTTCCAAAGAGAGTTGGAAGTGGGTCCCTCTTATAATGAAGAAGTGAGAGAGACATAGACTCAAAGGCTGTGCAGAGCGATAATTACCTCTTCCTCCCAGTTTGAAATTGGTTGCAACTCTTTCATTGGCCTCTTTGTGCCTCCAAGAATGATTGCCTTTTTCCATTGGTCATTGATTATTATCTCTTATATTGGTCATTGGTTACCCAGGTTACCTCATTCCCACATTCATATGGGTCCTCCAGCCTTCCTTGTCCAGAAGGCCAGGCTTTCCTCCCATCCTCTTTGAAGCCCCTTCTTTTGTGTACCTTCTAGAGCTTACTTCTCTCCCATGATCAGCAAGTGCTGCTGATATATTATGCTTCTCCTCCAGTGAAACCATTAACAAAGACCTTCTTTCACGCTGAGAATGGGTCTAACAGTTAAGGGATGATCAGAAGGAAAATGCAAACAATCTGCTTCCACTGAATCCCAAACACTTACCCTGGATAAAGGGCAGGCCTAGTTACAAGAGTAAGTGTTATGGCAATAAGTCTATTAAACCCAGAATTGCATGCTATGTTATGTCCGGCCACCTTTGAGCAACCAAAAACATCTGTCTACCTGGTTCTGCTCCAGTGCTTGACCAAGTAAGAGAAGCAGTTTTACTCATCCAAGATGAGTATACCTGAAAGGTAGTCACTGGTATACCAATGACTCCAACACAGGAAACCCCTGTTCTTGGACTGCTGACAAAGATAGACACACATCAGGGTGGTCAATGGACAGAGTTGTCAGCACCTTGATTAGTAATTACTCATCAGCCCTCGACCCTGGTATTTGTACTGATAACTGCTGCATTCAAAGGCCTAATTATGTGGCTAGCTCACTGAGTATAAGAAAAGTGAGTATGCACTCACTCATATGGTACTTGAACATGTGACAAGACTTGGAGGAGAAGCTGAAATACCCTGCAGCTGATTGAACTGAATTTCACGTGGACACACTCTTATCCACCCACCACCCACCCCTCCGCCCCACCACACAAATGTTTATACTTTGGATGAGAGGAGTGATCATGGCAAGAAGGACACCACCTTGGTGCAAAACTACCCTGTTGGCTTATCCCATATACTACAATATTCTACAGCTAGTTAGAACAATGTTCATAGTATGAATAACACTCCATAGAGGTGACTGAGACATACATTATCAAAAATCGTTTGAAGAGACTACAGAGCTAGTGCAGCAGACACCAACCTTCAGCAAAATGTATAAGGGTGTCACTATATCTTTCAATGATATGGATTATGGTCAGGATTATGGCAAAACGGACACCACCTTGAGGCAAAACTACTCTGTTGGCTTATCCCATATACTAAAATATTCTGTAGCTAGTTAGAGCAATGTTCATAGTATGAATAACACCCCATAGAGCTGCTTATCTACCCTTCCCCAGTGGTCATGAGTTTCATCAGAAAGCCTAACATGTGACCTGCTATATTTGTTTCCCCTAAAAGATTGTTAAACTATTTTGTATATATTGTATGTGGTGATCCACTATCATTTTTTTTTTGCTTTTAGTTCTGTGTTTTCTAGATTATTTCATGTATAAATTTTATTCACTTATTTATGTTTTGAGACAGAGCCTCAAGCTGTCACCCTGGATAGAGTGCTGTGGCATCACAGCTCACAGCAACCTCCAATTCCTGGGCTCAAGCAAGTCTCTTGCCTCTACCTCCCAAGTAGCTGGGACTACAGGCACCCCCCACAATGCTTGACCATTTTTTGGTTGCAGCCGTCATTGTTGTTTGGCGGGCCTGGGCTGGATTCGAACCTGCCAGCTCAGGTGTATGTGGCTGGCGCCTTAGCCTGTTGAGCCACAGGCGCCAAGCCTCATGCATAAATTTTAGAATTGCTCTATCTCCCTGTTAAATTCAGCAATTTTTATCATTATAAAATACACTTCCCCTTTGATCTACAGTATTGATTATTAGTTTTTTAATTAAATCATAGCTGTGCACAATAATGCATTTATGGGGTACAATGTGCTGGTTTTATATACAAATTGAAATACAACAAACTGGCTAACATAGTCTTCACCATACTTTCTTAATTATTGCGTTAAGATGTTTATACTCTATATTTAGTAGATTTGACTCGTACCTTGTAAAATGCACCATAGGTATAGTCCAACCAATTACCCTCCTTCTGCCCATCCTTTCCCTTCCCCTCCCCTCCCCCTCCTCCATCTCCTTCATCCTGAGCTGTAGTTGGGTTATAGCTTTCTTATGGAAGTATGGGTGATTATACATTGGTTTCATAGTAGAGATGAGTATATTGGATACTTTTTCTTCCATTCTTGGGATACTTTACTAAGAAGAATATGTTTCAGCTCCATCCATGTAAACATAAAAGAGATAAAATCTCCATCTTTTTTTAAGGCTATGAAATATTCCATCGTGTACATATACCACAATTTATTAATCCATTCGTGGGTCAATGGGCACTTGAGCTTCTTCCATGATTTAGCAATTATGAATTAGGCTACAATAAACATTCTGGTGCAAATATCTTTGTTATAAAGCGATTTTTGATCTTCTGGATATATACTTAGTAGACAAATTTCAGGATGGAATAGGTCTATTTTTAGATCCCCAAGTGATCTCCAAACTTCTTTCCAAAAGGAACGTATTAGTTTGCATTCCCACCAGCATTGCAGAAGTGTTCCCTTTCTCCACATCCACGCCAAGGCTTACTTTACCTAATATTATTGTAACGGTACCAGATTTCTTTCAGATGATGTTTCCACTGTCTATTTTTGTATCATTTTCATTTTCAGCTTTCCATGTGTTTATTTTGAATTCTATTTCATGTAAGTAGTATATTGTTGGCGATTTAAAATCTTGGCTGTCAATATTACTTTTCTACTTGAAGTAATTTGTCCATTTCCATTTAATACACTTCTATTCTTGATTTCTAGAAAGTTTATCCCCCAACTGTTCCCATTTTTTTCCCTGAAAGTCTCTTATAGCTCCTCTTTTCTGAAATTGTGTCCTGATAAATAAAACATTATATACATAATTAAAATATCTATATGTATTTTTTCCTGTTCATTGCAATATGTGTAGTCTATGTGAATTCCAAGTTTGCTGCTTGCTTTGTTTGGTGTGTTTGTTTTGTTTTGCTGACTATAATTCATGATCTGTTCCTATGGTTGATAATATTTCCTAGTAAACTCACTCATTGTAATTTTATTGATGGGAGTCATGCCAGCCAAAATGGGAAGAAGCTCTTCAATAGGGTTTATTTATTTTTTAAATAAAGTATGTATTTGAAAGGCTTTCAGTCTTTGTGAAGTTATAGAGGAATGACCACAAATTTCACTTGAAATGTAACCCTAAAGGACTTAACACAGTGTTAGGAACATAATCGAGAATCGTTAAATGTTTGATTTCCCTTGGTTTACCTGAGGTTTTCCTGTTTCCTCCTTTATTTAGACTATAAACTCCATAAATTAGAAAAGATTTGATATCTTATTTACCACTATATTTTCTCATTGAGCTGATGAGATTTTGGTATATTTAGACGTGTAGTAAATACTTATTAAATAAATGAATGAACCATTTCATTAAGGTGCCATTAAAGTAAAATATGTTAAATTACAATACTATTCCTAGGAGCCATTGATGTCAGCACTGATAATACAATCTTCTGCACTCATGGATATAATCCATATAATATAGAAATGACAGAAACAATTTTGTATGAGAATATTTGTGAAACTTACCATACCCAGAGTTGCACTTAAATTTTAAAGAAAAATTAAATTACACACTCAGAGTAAGTTTATACAATGGCTAGGAGGATTTATTACTTCTGCATGGTACTTTGCATTTATATACAAAAACTATGATTGTAAACAATATAAATGAGAATGATT
The DNA here is from genome assembly GCA_963574655.1 of Perodicticus potto. Taxonomy (NCBI): domain Eukaryota; kingdom Metazoa; phylum Chordata; class Mammalia; order Primates; family Lorisidae; genus Perodicticus; species Perodicticus potto. Next base: position 23,951 of record CAUYRH010060207.1, on the reverse strand, counting down.
TGAGTTTGAAGAATATTAAGTCTATATGTCTGCTGTGTTTTGTATCCTAAATGTACCTGTTTGACATCCATTCTCACATCCATGAATGCAAAAGAGTGTGAGGAGGACAAGTAAAATGCATGAAACCAATACTTTCATTTGCATGTTAACAAATTGTTGGCAGGTATTCAGTCTGAACACACATTTTCTAAACTTGTGGTGTTCTGTAGATGTAAGTGGAGAGGTGTCCATGAAGAGATTTCTGACTCCATCACAAGGCACTCTTGGGCACTTGTAAGTCTTTATAAACAAAAGTGAGGAAATTCCTATTCCATCAAACAACCAATATAAATCTAGTTTGCCACAGGTAATCTAAAACAAATGTAACAGAATCTAAATTAGGATCAGCAGATATGCTAAGTACAGTGGAAGGCATTTTCCTTTTTGTTGCAATTATTGAGTCCATCCTGGGAGTTTTAGGGAATGGGTTTATTGCACTTGTATACTGCATCGACTGTGTCAAGAAGAAGCTCTCTATGCTTGGCTTTATTCTCACTGGCTTAGCAATTTCTAGAATTTGTCTGATATGGATAATAATGATAGATGGATTAATATGGGTATTCCTTCCAGATACATATTGCTCTGATAAGCTAAAGGAATATATTGGCTACATGTGGGTAATTATCAATCAATCAAGCATCTGTTTTGCCACCAGCCTCAATATTTTCTATTTCCTAAAAATAGCAAATTTTTCCCACTATACATTCCTCTGGTTGAAAATGAGAATCAGGAGAATTGTTCTTCTTCTGATGGGATCTTTACTTATTTTATGGTTAGTTACTATTCCACAAGTCACGAAATATTTTAATGTTAATAAAATGAAGAAAAGAAATACAACCTGGCAATTCAACATGCATAAAAATGAATTCTTTGTTCAACAGTTTTTGCTAAATATTGGAGTCATCTTCTTCTTTACACTATCCTTAATTACATGTTTCCTGTTAATCATTTCCCTTTGGAGACACAGTAGGAAGATGCAATTGAACACCATAGGATTCAGAGACCCCAACACTGACGCTCATGTAAAGGCAATGAAAATGCTGATATCTTTCATCATCCTCTTTATTTTGCATTTTGTAGGCTATGCCATAGAAATGTCATCTTCGGTGGTGGAAAACAAACTCATGATAATTTTTGGAATGACAACCTCAGCCATCTATCTCTGGGGTCACTCATTTATCCTAATTCTAGGAAACAGCAAACTAAAGCAGACCTCTTTGGAGGTAGCGCATCGCTTAAAGTGTTATAAGAGAAGGGAAAATCTCAGAGCCACTTAGAAAGGTTGGAAGAGAAATGGATGTTCTAGGAGAATAATCCAGTGAAGATATTTTTGAAGATCTATTTCATTTGCGCCATATTCTTATGTTGGTTTTAACTGTGTTATTGAACATCACCAAAATCGTTCACTAATGTTTTGACTGCATTTTAAGGCATCTCACTACTTGATGAGATTTAAATCTTACTTGCCATTGCAATGTTTTGGTCAGATTTCCTGCCTCGTAACTTCTTCTCACACAGCTCCCCAAGAAAAAATATCTACTTGGAGACTATTCACTGTACAGATTATGACAGTGGCAATAAATATCTAAAACATATAGTTTCATTGGGTTTTTCCTGTTATCCCTGAAGGATCAACATCCATTCTTTAAGAAGACCCAAGGAAGCAGAAATTAGTGCAAAGAAAGTTGTGATCAGTCTTCCCAGGAGAACATGAAATTGAGGAGCAAACGTGGGTATTTCTTGTCAATGTGCTATTTTAATTCTTTAAATGATTTGATATTCACTGTTTAAAATCTAATATCCTTTTTTCCTGGTGTGTCTTGGAAATAGTAGCATTAATTATTGTAGTCGATGGAGTTCTGTGAAAAACAGCTAGAGAAACAGTCTATTCACAAGAGATAGGATCAGAGCACTGAGGCAATAAGTCTTTATGCACTTCAAATGCAGTGATTTGAGAGGAAGCAAAGTTATGACCCAAATAGTGTTGAGTAGAGATTTCACGTAGAAGTACAATTGCAAAGGACTTAATATAGTCTCTGACCAAGGACAAAAAGTTGAACTGGGGATAAAAGTTGAGCGCAGTATGAGATGTTCTGTTCCAAATTTTCACATGCACACACTTTCACACACACATTCATAGATGCAGACTTGTATTCACAGAAATACTTCAAATGCCGAATTTTAAAGTGAAATTTGATGTCCAATCCAGGATATGGATGGAGTGACATTTTGGCAACTCATAGAAATGCCTTATTTTCATTCCTATGGTTTGATATTTTTCAATCAAAGGTTTAATACATTTTTGATGTGAGAGTTCCAAATCAATGTTTTATATTTTGAAACAAAATATGTTGTAACATACATATAACTAAGATGTTTGGTTTCTCCCAAAATAATGGGGGAAAAACAGCTGCCGCTACCCAGTTTCAACCCTCTTTACAAGGGCCGTTTATTTCAAATTGTATCATAAACAACAATGCCTTTTGTATAGATTACATTAGATTTTACTTCTTTTTCTGTGATCGGAAAAACCATTTGTATGTCTATTGTTTGTATCTCCATTTTTGAAGATGCATTATAGCTTATGTTACAGATATATCATAATGTACTGAACATTTATCATATTGTTTATATTTCCATTGTCATTATTTTTCCACTGATAGTAACAAGCAAATGTGAGTATGGTAGAGCATGAATACTATTCATTCATTCAAGAAATATTTTTTCTATGCTAACTTTGCTACATGTTGAGGATATGGTACTGTACAATGAGCTATGTAATGGATAATTTATTCTAGTAGAAAAACAAATAAAAAGCATAAAATCACCCAAACAACTCTATGCGTTGTATTGGGAGAAAAAACTAGGTGCTAGCCAGTGTTTTGACTTGGTCCTAGGAGTAGATAAGGTGTTACTGAGGTGAAGATGCTTAGTGTAAAATCTGAACTCTGTGTAGGAGTTAGGTGGCAGAGCAGGGGGGATTCTGTGTGGGAAAGCTGCTTGTGCAGAGCCTGAGGCAAGAAGGGGTCCAGGACATGAAAGCAACTGAAGACCCAGTATGACTATTAGTCATGAAATGAAAGAGAACTGTATTTCAATTGTCTTTTAAGTGAAACTCCACTAAGGAGGAATTTGATAGATTTTTTGCAGAATTGATGCCTTTCTTTGAGGAAATAGTAAACCAAAACTTTAATAGTCAAAAAGTAACCAATGGTCTAATCAGAAAATCACGCAAGGTTCCAATATTTAATGTTGTTACTTTAATTGCAAAAATATCTTGAATTCTCATGTATTGACTACCAGTGTGTGAGTAAGTTTTAGAGGATTTTAACCAATAGTATTTACTTTTTGGGAATTGTTCATTTCTTTTTTTCTTATCTTGTGATTGTCGATTGTTACTTTTACAGCCTTTGTGAATATTTTATATATTGGCACTGTCCCATGTGTGTATTCTGAATTTTTCCCCTAGTTTGATCATTAATAAACAATTTAGTTTGTGATATTGGTTTGTAGTGTCTATGAACTTTAATCAATGTATGTTTTCTTTATCTTTTATTCTACTGCAAGTTTTGCCAGTATGAACTTGGGTTTATTGATACCTATTCCATTAGCAATTTCTAAATTTTTATAGATTCATTGCACATGAAATGAGAAAACACAGAAATGTATGAAAGAGAAATTGATTATGAACATTTATACTCATACTATACTCAAGTAATCATTGTTAATTTATTTCTACATTGATTTAAAGACAAACAAATAATAGGTATGTTCCTTAGATGTCCATTTGGATTTGATTTATGCATGAACTGGATAAATGGGTAATCTGTGGATAGCACATTTAGAGATAGTTTAATTTCCTTTTAGTCTTCTGAAAAATTTATGTAATAAGAGATGTAAAATTAAATAAAAGACAAGGTACATGAGAAAAATCTTTCTGGTTAACATTCCTTGAGGATCAAGGGAAAGAATCTTCCCCAGAATTTGCATGAACTGTGGAAATACTAACTTTCAGGTCTGCTGCCTTTACAGTACAGGATACCAATGTAATGCATAATATATTTTAACAGAAAAGATTATTTACTTTGTTGTTTGTAATAATTTTGATTATGTTCGCTCAGGCCTCATGTTTTTGTGATTCCACATTGGACTCTGTTTCATCTGAACTTTAGTGGAGTTCTTTGGGGACAGGTTTACAGTGTACTCTGCCTGAAAGGATTTGACTTTGCTTACAAAGGCTCATTGGGGTTAATACCAGTCTTGAATTTCATTACGCTAAAATTTTCCATTTGTAAATTCTTAGGCTATACATAGTATAAACTCTACATATATATATATTTATGTATATACAAGGATGTATATACATATACATGCAATGCTATTATTAGAAGTTCTCAGAATGATAGAACTTTATTTTCCAGTTTCATTCAGCGCTATAGTCAGTGGTAAGTATTTCTACTTGTAATCTTTTGCTGAAAATATATTATTTTTTTAGTCACCATTAAAGTATTGCATTTCAAGATCTGGGTTTATTGTTAATAGCAAATTTTACTTTCATTTTTGCAGAATCCCCAGGTAGATATCTCAACCTATGTCCACATGTTTCCTTACAGACTGGTTTACAAATGGTAAAGACACACAACAGAATATTATTCATGCATAAAAGTTTCAAAATGGAATGAAATCCTGTGATTCACACCAACATGGCTAGAACTAGAGGATATTATTAAGTGAATAATAATGAAGTGAAATGAGCCAGGAACATGTAATTAAACACCATATCTTCTCACTCATATACAGAAGCTAAAAGGAATTGATCTTATAACTGTATAAGTAGGACAGAAAATGCTGAAGGCTAGAAAGACCAGAGTGAAGGCAGAAATTTTTAAATGGTACAAAATTGCAGCTAGACAAAAGATGTAAATTCTTCTGCTTTATACTAGTGCAGAATGACTGCACTACCAATAAGATATTATATAGTTTCAATAACTGAAACTAGAACACTGAATGTTCCCAACATAAACAAATGATAAAAGTTGGGGGACCATCAATATGCTAATGACCATGATTTGATTACTACGTATTGTATCTATGGAAATATCACTATGTACCCATAAATATGTACAATTGCTATGAGTCAAATAAAGAGAAACAGCCCATTGCTTGGTAAGAGTGATGCCATTTTGAAGCAAAATCACCATAATGAAGAATGTTTGACCCTGCATACCAGGGTGATCTGCAGCAAGGTTAACAGGCATATTATGCCTGTAACATGGTTAACAGCCCCAAAATGTGTATCTCTACCCTCTCCAGTTGTCATGGATTTCAGCAAGAAAGTCAAGGACATAACCAGCTACTCATGTCTTCATCCTAAAAGCTTGCTATGTAAAGAATAGTTTTTGAAATGCAGCAGCCAGGAATATTGCTGCTGTTCACAAGTTCCTACTAAATATTTCCTTTAGAAAAAATGGATTTGTCAGACTCTTTCTTTGATCTCTCAGCTCCCTCAGCCTTTGGTGGTAGATTTGTATGCAGTTGATCATTGTAGAGCATTTGATGAGCCATGAGGAGCCAAGAAACCAAGAAATAGTTTAAGGGAATGACTTATGTGGGAAAAATCACCATTGGCCAGGAATGCCCACCTGTGTGTGGGGATGGAGGTGGCACGTCTGTCAGATACGTGTGGGCAGTCTGCAAGGATGCCCCCAAATGCCTATAGGCCTAGAACTATTATCAAGGGACTACTGTAGACTGTGCTGTGGTAAGAAAGTCAGATAGTCACAGCAGTGGGTTGGCTTCCTCCCTGGGCCCTTCCTTTGACAACAAAGGTCCAACTAGAAACAGAAGCAAAAAGCTAAACAGGCAGAGGAGAAATTGCAACTAGAAAAGGACATGTCCCTCTCTGTTCTTCTCCTTATATCTAACTTTGTGGACAAAATTAAATTCCAAGAGACCAAAATTGAAACATTATCATGGAGATTTGTCTGCCTGTGAAGAAAGAAATGGCAACAACCCAAAATCAGATGTATCATAACTAAACAACTATAGATGTCTGGACCCAATATCCACATGGATATTGTGGAGAGAAAGACTCTAAAGACCTAGAAGGCATAGAACAGGATGGCAAATGGGGTCACTGGCAAGCTCACCCCTCACGCAAAAGAAAGGGAAAACTTAACAGTTGCAGCAAATGGGGTCAAGTAATCTAGGAGACTCACTATCGGGGGATACCCTGCAGCTGACTCAGAGAACACAGAGGCCTTAAACAACTATCTAAGGCAGTGGCTTTCAACCTTCCTAATACCATGACCCTTTAATACAGTTCCTGTGGGTCGTAACCCACAGCTTGAGAACCACTGATCTGGGGGATCTTTGATTGCTTGCATGGTCATGTGAAGGACACAGAGTATGGTGGGTAGTTTTTAATGTGGATGTGGAGAAAAGGAAACACTTCTACACTGCTGATGGGAATGCAAACTAATATATTCCTTTGGGAAGATGTTTGGAGAACACTTAGGGATCTAAAAATATACCTGCCATTCGATCCTGTAATTCCTCTACTAGGTATATGTCTAGAAGACCAAAAATCACATTATAACAAAGACATTTGTACCAGAATGTTTATTGCAGCCCAGTTCACAATTGCTAAGTCATGGAAGAAGCCCCAGCCCATGAATGGATTAATAAATTGTGATATAGGTACACCATGGAATATTATACAGCCTTAAAGAAAGATGGAGACTTTACCTCTTTCATGTTTACATGGGTGGACCTGGAACATATTCTTCTTTGAAAAGTATCTCAAGAATGGAATAAAATGTATCCAATGCACTCAGCCCTACTGTGAAACTAATTTATAGCTTCTTATGAAAGCTATAACACAATTATGCCCCAAGAAGAAAGGGAAAGGGGAGAAGGAAGGGAGAAGAGAGGAGTGAATGGGAGAAGGGAGAGTAATAGGTGGGACCACATCTATGGTGCATCTTACAAGGGTAAATGTGAAATTTGCTAGTTGTAGAATATAAATGTCTTAACACAATAACTTAGAAAATACTGTGAAGGCTATGTTAACGAGTTTGATGAAAATATTTCAAATTGTATATAAAACCAGCACGTTGTACCCCATGATTGCATTATTGTACACAGTTATGATTTAATAAAAAAAAAAAAAAGAGGCCCAGGGAAAATTAGAAATGAGGTCAGCCATCTATGCTCAGGTTATAACAATACCTGGTAAGCAATTTCTACTGCCGAGATGAAAAATAAAATGGTATAGGATGAGAAGAGAGAATGGCATAGCCCTCTACTATCTTTCCTGAGTCTATAGTGAATTAAGGTATATATTATGTTAGAAAAGCCACAGCAAACTTGGTAGAAATTATGAAGACCAGGAGCAGGGACAACTTATACCCTCACAAAAGCCAATGAAGGGGAAAAAGTAAGAACAGCAAAAGAAGGAAACAAGGAAAGGGGGCAGTAAGAATCATGTTGAGGCAAATGTGGCATGAATTAATGGCAGCAGGAAAACTTGAGAAAAAGATAGACAAATAACCAAATGCTTTATTAGCAGCCTCATGGAGGTAACCACAGCCTGAACAGCAGTTTTGTCCCTGTCCTTCCCTCATCTGGCAGATGGGGAAGAGGACTCAACCTTTTGACCACTGCACTTCCCTGGTTAATCAAAGGTCAATCCCAGGCCAGGGCTGAGAATAGGAGTTGGACCAGTGTCAACCCCACGTTTGAGCATTAGGGAGCACTCCGAGACCCATATTAAACTTACATTTAATATTTCTCCAAAAATTAACAAACAAATGACATTAGGAGACATTGGGGTGCAATACACTTTAATGAATGGAAATAGAGCAAGACATCCTTTTCCATGTTTTGCCATTGATAGTTATGAGAAACAAATGATGTAGATGAAAGAACATGAATAGCTTTAGATACTGGAAAATCTCTACCTGCCTCATTTTTGGTGTTTATTTCCTGTGTTCTAGAAAATGTTTGGGTATTGTTAGGCAAGGCTTTTCAAACTTCAGTACAAGAATTCAGATGGAAAAGAATTCGCATATAAAAGGGTGTTTTCAGGGAATGGGTAAAATGGGAACCCCTACAACTCCGTATCCTTAGTTGGGTTGTCAAAGCTAAACATTTAAAATTAGCTGGGGGACAACATTCTGATGTGCGTGCAACTATTAAGGAACTGGTAACGGGCCTTACATATTCACTCAGCAAAAAGATTCCCTTAATTATTCCCTATGGTCTGTACACAAACCATACTGGACCTGGCAAATGACTGTGGATTACTGGTGATTGAGCAAGGTAACCCTAGCCATACATGTTCCTGATACAAGGTGTGACAATGAAGTTCACAAACTCATCCTAGAAAGGATGGTACATATCTCGTTGATGAATATCATTACCTGTGACCCTAATGATATCCAGTAATGAGGTGTGCAGCACTTAATTGTCAGACCAGGAATTACTCGAGTAGTTAACAACATCATGTCCATACTGTGAACACATTGTGCTGTATTAGATTTTGGCTAATGCCTTTGTCAGAATTCCTGTCTCCAAACCATCATGAGACCAGTTTGCTTTTACCTGGCAAGGTCACCAGTAGACACTCACGTTTTGCTCCAGGACTATCTTCGCATTCCTAGGACTTGTGATGGAATGATGGCTAGAGAAGTGTCTCTGTTCTCATTCTCATCTTCTCTTCCCAGATTTCCTTACATGGTGATGTAATGTTAATCCTTGAAGATTTAATGTGTTACAGAAAGTCTTAAAGTACTGTGTGCTGAAATATAGAAAGGGGATGGGCAACCAACTTTCAGAAGATTTAGGACCCAGGGTCTGTAGTGTAGTTTTAGGGTCAGGTAAGACTTCTTGATACCAGTTCTAGTAATTGAGAATGTTCCATAATTTCCAACTCTGGCAACAGTAAGAGAAATCCAAATAATTGTTGGTCATTTATTTGAGAGAGAGTTTATCCCACTTTTCACCTAATGATTGAGACTACTCTATAAACTTGTTAGAAAAGGGGCACATTGCAATGGAGACATACATCAGCAAGAAGCTTTTGAAGATATTAAAGTACTAATGCAGCAGACACCATCCTTCAACAAAAATTTTAAGGGCATCACTGTGCCTTTCAATGTTGCTGCTACACCTGAGGGAATGACATGTATCTTAGGGCCACCTGAGAATGGTAACTCACTCCATTCAGGATTTTGGTCATAAGTGTAGAAAGGAGGTTGGGGTGGGTCAGTGGTCCCATTTTCCTGAACCCGTTTGACCTGGTTGGATCAGTCAGCTAAGGTAGAAATTTCAATGGGGCACAGTTGTAACTGAAAGTGAAAAGGAGTAGAAACTAAGAATAAAACTAGAGCAGTATGGGCAGTATGAACAGACAGCAAGAGTAACCTGCACAAGATCAGTGTAACGAAGAGCAATTTCATTTTAGAAGAACAAAGAGACATTTAGAGCACTTCCAAAGAGAGTTGGAAGTGGTCCTCTCTTATGATGAAGAGGTCAGAGAGACTTGATGGAAAGACATTGCAGAGGCATAATTACCTCTTCCTCTCAGTTTGAAATTGGTTGTAGCTCTTTCATTAGCCTCTACCCACCTCCAGGAATGATTGCCCTTTTCCACGAGTCATTGACTATTATCTCTTTGTATTGGTCATTGATTACTGAGGTTACCTCATACCAACTTTCTTATGGGCCCCCATCCTTCCTTGTCCAGCAGACCAGGCCTTCCTCCTGTCCCCATTTGAAGTCCTTTTCTTCATGTCCCTTCTAGAGCTTAATTCTCTCCCATGGTCAACAAGTGTCAGTGATATGTTATGCTTTACCTCCAGTGAAACCATTAACAAAGAACTTCTTCAACTTTGAGAATGGGTCTGACAGTTAAGGGATGATTAGAAGGAAATCCAAACAACTCACTTCCACTGTAGACCAAACACCTACCCTAATTAAATGCCAAGACTAGTTACAAGAGGAAGTGTTTTGGCAATGAATCCCTGAAGACCAGTATTTCATGCTATGTTAGGGCCGACTACCTATGAGCAACCAAACAATACCTGGCTGCCCTGTTCTGCTCCAGTGCCTGACCCAGTAGAAGAAGCAGTTTTAATCATCCAGGATGATGACTGATGTGCCAATGGTGTCAGCACCAGAAACCCCTGAACTTGTACCGCTGATATAGAGTTGTCAGCTGGGTAGTCAATGAGCAGAGTCGTCAGCCACTTGATTAGTAATTATGCATGAGCCCTGGCCTCTGATATTTGTACTGATAACTGGGCTGTTCTTAGAGGCTTAATTACGTGTCTAGCCCACTGGGAACAAAAATTGTGAGTATGCACAGACTCATATGAGACTTGAACATGTGACAAGACTCAGAGGGGAAGGTTACACCCTGCAGGTGATTTAACCGAATTTCTTGTGGATACACACACATACAATGTTTATACTTTGGAGAGGAGGAGTGTACAGTAACAGTCAGTATTATGGCAAGAGGGACACCATCTTGAAGCAAAACTACCATTGTTGACTTACATCACATACCAAGATACTTTGCAGCCAGGTGAAGGTAATGTCCACAGTATAAATAAAACCCCATAAGGATGCTTATCTAACCTACCCAGTGGTATGAGTTTCACCAGAAAGCCTAAGATGTGACCAGATATATTCATTTCTCCTAAAATCTTGCTAGATAAAAACTACTTTCTATATGGTGCACGTGGTGATCCACTATCAGTTTTTTTTCTTTTAGTTCTGTAAATGTTTTCTAGATTACTTCATGCATAAATTTTAGAACTGTTCAATCTTCTTGCTAAATTGAGCATTTTATCATTATCAAACAAACTCCTCCTTTGATCTACAATATTGATTTTTATTTTAAAGTCTGTTTTACATTATATTATTATAATGATACTTGATTTCTTTCAGATAATGTTTCTACCATCTATTTTTGTATCATGTTAATTTTAAGCTTTCCATGTGTTTATATTGAACTGTATTTATTGTAAACAGCACATTGTTAGAGTTTTAAAATCTTGACTGTCAATATTAGTTTTCTACCTGAAGTAATTTGTCCATTTTCATTTAATATAATTCTATTCTTGATTTCTAGAAAGTTTGTCCCTAAATGATTCTACTTTTTTTCTGAAAGTCTCCTGTTGCTGCTCTTTTATGTTATTGAATCCTGATTTTTTAAACATCATATACATAATTAAAACATCTATGGATTATTTTCTTTTCCTGTTTATATCAGTATGTGCAGTCTATTTGAATTCTGAATTTGCTACTTGCCTTTCTTTGGTGTGTTTGTTTTGATTTATGGACTATAATTCATAGTCTGTGCCCATGTTTGATAACATTTCCCAGTGACCTCACTCATTGTAATTTTTTTGATGGGAGTCATGCCAGCCTAAATGGAAAGAAGCTCTTCTATAAAGCTTATTTATTTATTTTTTTATGATTAAGTATAGAGTTTATTTGAGCACAAAGCTTGAGAATGGCCAGGCAGAAAGTACCAACTCCAAATGAATGGGGCCAGCCATCCAAAGTGGAGAAGTCAAGGTTTCACTTACATAGGCAGAGACAGAAATTTGAGCAGCATTACGTTTCCTACATGAGACCAGTGCATATATTACAGCATTTGTTTTCTTTCTCTTTTTAAAAATTTTCTCTATACATGTACATGTGTTTATTTTGTTTCCACTTTTGCCTTCACAAAATTAAAGAGGCTTAAATTTAATAACAATAACAATGTTTAAGATAAGGACTAGAAACAAAAACCTTGTAAAGAATGAATGAAGATAAATACATTTGGAAAAGAAATTAGATGATTTCTGTAATGAAATATTGAGCAATAATAATAATAATGCAAAAAAAGTATCATTCACATTGTCAGATAAAAGTATGTCTATCATAGAATGCTTTGACTCTGAAGTTCAGTATGGAGTCATCAGGTAACTTTGTTTCTTTTTTTAAATAAAGTACATATCTTAAAGGTTTTCAGTCTTTTGTGAAGTTAAAATGAGGAAATGACAATAAAATACAGTGCAAAAATGACCCTAAAGTATGTAACAAAGTGCAAGGAACATAATCAAGGAACACAAAATGTTAGATTTCCCTTTTGATTTTTGGATCAATATACTGGTTTACCTGATTGTATCCTGCTTCCTCCTTTACACTGTAAACTCCTTAAATTAGAGTAGATTTGATATTTTCTCTACTATTATATTCTCTCAATGTGTTGATGAGATTTTGGTACATTTAGACAGGTAGTAAATACTTAATAAATGCATAAATGACTGGATGCCATTCAAGTAAAATATGAAAAAAAATAAAGACTACTAAGAGCCTTTCATGTCAATAGTGGTCGATATAAACTTCCACACTTGTGGATGCAATAACTTTGAGTATAAAACCCCAGTAACAGCCGGCACCTGTGGTTCAAAGGAGTAGGGCTCCAGCCCCATATGCCGGAGGTAGCAGGTTCAAAACCAGCATCAACCAAAAACTGCAAAAAAAAAAAAAAAAAAACCAAACCCAGTAACAATATTGTGAAATAATATTTGTGAAACTTACCATACTCAGTGTTGCACTTAAATTTTAAAGAAAAACTGAATTATACATTCCCAGTAAGGTTGTACAATGGCTAAGATTGTTTACTACTGCTATATGGTCCTTTGCATTTATGTATGCAAATTCTGATTGTAAGCAACACAAATGAGGATGAGCTGAGTTTGAAGGATATGAAGTCTGTTTTTTATTTCTGTGGTGTTTTGTATCCTGTTCGAACCTGTTTGACATCCATTCCGTATAATTCAATTTAATGAATGCAAAGTAGTCTCAGGAAGACAAGTAAAATCCTTGAAACAGATACTTTCATTTGCAACTTAACAAATTGTCAGCAGGCATTCAGTCTGAACATGCGTTTTCTAAACTTGCTATGTTTTGTAGATGTAAGTGGAGGGGGTGTCCAAGAAGAATTATCTGATTCTATCACAAGGCATACCTGGGCACTTTTAAGATGTCGGATAATGAAAGAAAAGAAAATCACTCTTCCATTGAGCAAGCAATATATGCCTTGTCTGAAGCAGGTAATCTAAAATAGATGTAACAGAATCTAAACTAAGGCTCAGCAGATATGCTAAGTGTAGTGGAAGGCATCTTCCTTTTTGTTGCAATTATTGAGTCCATCCTGGGAATTTTAGGGAACGGGTTTATTGTGCTTGTGTACTGCATTGACTGTGTCAAGAGTAAGCTCTCTATGTTTGGCTTTATTCTTACTGGCTTAGCAATTTCTAGAATTTGTCTGATATGGATAATAATGACAGTTGGATTATTGTACATATTGTCTCCAGATACCTATTACTCTAGTAACCATATTGAATATATTAGTTACATATGGGTAATTATCAATCAATCCAGTGTCTGGTTTGCCACCAGCCTCAGCATCTTCTATTTCCTGAAGATAGCAAAGTTTTCTCACTATATATTTCTCTGGTTGAAAAGAAGAATTGGTAGAATTCTTCTTCTTCTAATGGGATTCTTGCTTATTTCGTGGTTAATTACACTTCCACAGGTCATGAAGTATTTTAATGATAATAAAATGAAGAACAGAAACACAACCTGGCGATTCAACACACAACAAAAGGACTTCTTTGTTCAACAACTTTCAATAAATCTGGGAGTCATCTTCTTCTTTACACTGTCCTTAATTCCATGTTTCCTGTTAATCATTTCCCTTTGGAGACACAACAGGAAGATGCAATTGAACGCCACAGGATTCAGAGACCCCAGCACTGAAGCTCATGTGAAGGCAATGAAAGTGTTGGTATCTTTCATCATCCTCTTTATCTTGTATTTCATAGGCATTGGCATAGGAATATCATATTTTACTATACCAGAAAACAAACTGCTATTAATTCTTGGCATGACAACCTCAGCTATCTATCCCTGGGGTCACTCACTTCTCCTAATTCTAGGAAACGGCAAACTAAAGCAGACCTCTTTGCAGGTACTGCAGCAACTGACGTGTTATGAGAAATGATAAATCTCAGTGCCACTTAGTGAAGCTTGAAGAGAAATGGATGTTCTAGGAGAATAGTTCAGTGAAGACATTTTCGAAGATCTGTTTCACTTGCAGCACAGTCTTATGCTGGTTTATAACTGTGTTATTGAACATCATCTAAATTTTTCAGAATTGTTTTGACTTCATCTTAAGGTATCTCACTCCTTGATGAGATTTTAATCTTCACTTGCTAATTCCCTGTTTTGGTCACATTTCTTGCTTTGCAACCTCTTCCCACACAAGTCTCCAAGGAACAACATCTACTTAGAGACTATTCACTGTAAAGATTATGATAGTGACAATAAGCATATAAAACATGTTTCATTCTGTTTTCTTCTGACTTCCTGGGAAGGATTGACAACCGTTCTCTAAGAACACAAAAAGAAGCAGAAATCAGTACAAAGAAAGTTGTGATCAATCTTCACATTAGAACACGAAAGTGTGGGATAAAGTAGGGATGCTTCTTCTGCATATGCTACTTTAATTCTTTAAATGGTTGATTCCGTATTCCCTTTTAAAATCTAACATCCTTTTTTCCTGGTGCATGTTGATGTAGTAGCAGTAATCATAGTCGTAGATGGAGTTTTGTGAAACACAGCTAGAGAAACAAGAGTCTGCTCACAGGGGACTGGATTGGAGTCCAATCCAATATGTGGATTATTACACATATTGTCTCCAGATACCTATTACTCTAGTAACCAAATTGAATATATTAGTTACATGTTGGTAATTATCAATCAATCCAGTGTCTGGTTAGCAAAATGAAATGAATCTTGTTCAAAAACAGTGATTTGAGGTAAAGCAAAGATATGAATTAATTATAGTTGAGTGGAGGTTTTATTAGAAGTGCTAATACAAAGGCCTTAACATAGTCTCTGACCAAAGAACACAAAATTAAATCAGGTGTAAAAGTGTACAAAATATGAAATGTTCTGCTGTGGAGTTTCACACACACACACACACACACACACTCATATACACAGACTCATAGTCACAGACATGTTTCAAATGCTGAATTTTAAAATGAATTCTTATGTCAAACCCAGAATATGAACCTAGTAACAATTTGGCAACTTCCAAAAATGCCTCATTCTCATACTTACAGCTTGACATCTAGAATATTTTTAAACAAGAGGCTTAGTCCATTTTCAATGTGAGGTTCCAAATAAATATTTATATTTTTTAAACAAAATAAGTTTGTAATATACATATAGCTAAGAGATAATGGAAAAAAAATAATGCCACTACCCAGTTTCAAGAAGATTACAAGGGTGGTTTATTTAAAATTGTATCATATAAATGATAATGACTTCTGTATTGATTATATTAGAATTTATTCCTTTTTCTATGTGGGGAAATACTATTTGTATCACCATTTTTGAAATGTGTAATAGCTTATGTTACAGACATAATTGTATACTTAATATTTATCACATGGTTTATATTTCTGTTGTCTTCATTTTCCCATTGTTACAAATAAGCATAATATGAGTATGGTAGAGCAGGAATACTATTCCTTCAAGAAATTTTTTTCTATGCTAACTCTGCTATATGTTGAGGATATGGTACTGAACAATGAGCCATGTAATGGATAATATATTCTAGTAGAAAAACAAATAAAAAGCAAAAAAACACCCAAACAACTCTACATGTTATATTGGGAGAAAAAAAACCAATGGGTGCTAACCAGTAATTTGGCTTGGTCCTAAGAGTAGAGAAGGTGTCGCTGAGGTGAAGATGGCATAATGTGAAATCTGAACTCTGTACAGGAGTAAGGTGGCAGAGCAGGGGGGATTCAGGGTGGGAAAGCTGCATGTGCAGAGCCTGAGCAAGAAGGGGTCCAGGGCACAGAAGCAACTGAAGATCCAGTATGACTAATACATAGAGAGAACTGCACTTCTCTTTCTCTAATTGTCTTTTAAGTAAAACTTCACTAAGAGGGAATTTGGTTAATTTTTGGTAGAATTGATGTATTTCTTAGAAGAAATAGTAAGCCAACACTTTAATAGTAAAAAAAAAAATAACCAAATATTCCAATCAGAAAATCAAGCAAGGTTCCTATATTTAATGTTGTTACTCTAATTGCAAAAATATCTTCATTTCTCATATTTCACTTGTAGTGCATAACGCAGTTGTAGAGGATTTTTAACCAATAGCAAGTACTAACTTACACATATACTTTCGGGGAATTGTTCATTTGCTTTCTTCTTATCTTGTGGTTGCTGATGTTTTTATTATGGTCTTTGGGAGTACATTATACACAGACACTTTCCCATGTGTGCAACATGATCATTTTCCTTAATTTGATCATTGATAAACAACTTAGTTTGTGATGTGTGGGAAAGAGGTTTGTAATGTCTATGAACTTTAATCAATTTGTGTTTTCTTTATCTTTTATTTTACTGCTATTGTGCCAGTATTAAACTGGTTTTATTGACAACTATTCCATTATCAATAGCTCCATTTTTTTAATAGATTCATTGCACATGAAATGAGAAAACACAGAAATATATGAAAAAGGAATTGATTAGGAACATTTACACTACTCAACAAGTCATTGTTAAATGGTTTTACGTAGATTTTAAAAATGATTTCAAGATAGATAAACAAATAATTGGTCTGTTCCTTAGAAGTCTGTTTGGATTTGATTTATGCATAAACTAGATAGATGGGTAGCACATGCTTAGCACATTTAGAGATATCTTATTTCCTTTTAGTTATCTGAATAATTTATATATTAAGAGATGTAAAATGAAATAAAAGACAAGGTATGTGACAAAAATCTTTCTGGTTCACATTCCATGAAAACGAGAGAAAGAATCTTCCCTAGCATTTGTATGAACTGTTTAAGTACTAACTCTTAGGCGTGCTGCCTTTGTTGTATGTAATGATTTTGATTATGTTGGCTCAGGCCCAGGTATTTTGTGTTTCTACACTGGATTCTGTTTCATCAGAACTTTATCTGGTGGAGTTCTTTGGGATCGAGTTTACAGTGTACTCTGCTTGAAAGGATTTGACTTTGCTTGCAAAGGCTCACTGGGGTCACTACCAGTTTTGAATTGCTTTCAGCTAAAATTTTCCATTTGTAAATTCTTATGGCATACAGAGTACAAACTCTGGTCTCCGAAATAGATGCATGCAATGCTATTAGTAGAAGTTCACAGAACGACAGAGCTTTGCATTTCTGTTTCATTCAGTGTTATAGTTCAAAGATAAGTACGTCTACTTGTAAACTTTTACTGGACATTCTTTATTTTCCTAGCTTCCCATTAACATATTGCCTCTCAGGTTCTGACTTTATTGATACCAACTTCACTTTCAGTTTTAGAGAGTCCCAAGCTAGACATTTTAACCAACATGCATGTGGTCCCTTAAGGACTGGTTTATAAATGGTAAAGACACACAACACAGTATTATTCATCCATAAAAATTTCAAAAAGGAATGAAATCCTGTGAGTTGCACTGACATGGCTGGAACTGGAGCACGTTATGTTAAGAGACATGAGCCAAGAACACACAGTTAAACACTATATCCTCTCACTCATACACAGAAGCCAAAAAGAGTTGATCTTATAACATTACAAGTAGAACAGAGGATGCTGAAGGCTGGAAAGACCAGAGTGAAGACAGAAATTTGTTAAATGGTACAAAATGACAGCTAGACAAAAGGTATAATTTCTACTGTTTCATATTAGTACAGGATAACTACATTACAAATAACATATTATATAGCTTCAATGGCTATAATGAGGACACTAAATGTTCCCAACATAAGCAAACGATAAAAGTTTGAGTCCATAACTATGCTAATGACCTTGATTTGATAATTAAGTAGTATATTTATGGAAATATCACTATGTACTCAATAAATATGTACAATTACCATGTGTCACATATAGAAGAACAGCCCATTTCCTGGCAAGAATGATGCCATCTTGAACCAAAATCACCATGTTGACCAATGTGCGACTTCTACATAAGAAGGTGTTCTGTAGCAAGGTCTTAACATCATGCCTGCAACATGGGTAACAACTACAAAAGATGCTTCTTTAACCTCTCCAGTGGTCATGAATTTCAGCAAGAAAGTAAAAGACGTGACCAGCTGCTCATGTCTTCATCCTAAAAGCTTGCTATGTAAAGGATACTTTTTGAAATGCAGCAGCCAGGAATATTGCTTCTGTTCACAAGTTTCTATTAAGTATTTCCTTCAGAAAAACTGGATTTTCCAGCCTCTTTCTTAGATCTCTCAGCTTTCTCAGCCTTTGGTGGTAAATTTGCATATAGTCCCTTACTGTAGAGCATCTGATGAGCTACCAGGGGCCAAGAAACCAAGAATTGGGTTAAAGGAATAAAACATCTGGGAGAAATCGCATATGGCCAGGGATGAGTACAAGTGTGTGGGGATGAGGGTGTCATGTGTGTCACATAGTGTGGAAAGTCACTGCAAGGATGTCCCCAAATGCCTATAAGCCTAGAACTGTTATCAAGGGACTGCTGTAGAGAGCACTGTGGTAAGGAAAGACCACAGACAGTCACAGCAATGAGTTGGCATCTTCCATGGACCTTTGATTTGGCAACAAAGGCCCAACCAGAAACAGAAGCAAATACTAAACAGCCAGAGGAGGAACTGCAGCTACAAAAGGACATGTGCCTTTTTGCCCTTCTCCTTATAGCTAACTTAGTTGACAAAATTGAAAACCAAGAAACCAATATTGGAACATTATCATGGAGATCTGTCTGCCTGTGGAAAAGAAATGGAAACAACCTAAAGTCAGAGGTATCGTAACTAGACAACCCTAGATGTCTGGACCCAACTGGGATGTGAAAATCTAGAATCCCTATGGATGTCATGGAGAGAAACTCTGAAAACCTAGAAGGCATAGAGCAGGATGGCAAATGGGATCACTGGCAAGCTCATCCCTCATGCAAAGGAAAGGGAAACCTTAACAATTGCAGGAAATGGGGTCAAGTGATCCAAGAGACTCACTCTCAGGAAATACCCTGCAGCTGACTCTTAAGAGATTGCAGAGGCCTTAAACAACTATCTAGGGCAGCGGTTCTCAACCTGTGAGTTGCAACCCCTTTGTAACAGTGAAAATACATCGCGGCATTAGGAAGGTTGAGAACCACTAATCTAGGGTATCCTTGATTGCTTGCATGGTCAAGTACAGTGGGTAATTTTTAGTTTGAAAGAAAGCAGACAAAATTAGTAACATTAATACCTGTGCACCCCTATACCAACACATTCATAACACAACACCAGCACAGGGAATCTTTCTAGGGATAGTATTATTTCAGCTATAAGGGAGGCTTGACCTAACTCAGAAGATTTATTGGGAGGGAGAGTCATTGGGTCACCAATCAAAGAAGCTCAGGGGCTGCTAAAAAATTAGGAATGAGGCAAAACATCTATGCTCAGATTTTTTTTTTTTTTTTGGAGACAGCATCTCACTGTGTCACCCTCAATAAAATGCTGTGGCATCACTGTTCACAGCAACCTCAAACTCTTGGGTTTAAGCAATTCTCTTGCCTCAGCCTCACAAGAACCTGGAACTACAGGCACCTGCCTCAATGCCTGGCTATTTTTTGTTGTAGTTGTCATTGTTGTTTAGCGTCCGGGCCAGATTCAAATGCGCCAGCCTCAGTGTATGTGGCCAGCACTGTAATGACTGGGCTATGGGCACCAAACCTATGCTCAGATTTTAATGAGACATGATAAATAGTTTTTACTGCTGTGATGGAAAATAAATTGCTATGGGATGAAAAGAGTGAATGGCATAGCCCTTTACTATCTTTCCTGAGTCTATAGTAAATAAAGGTATATATCATGTTAGAAAAGGCACAGCAGACTAAATGTAAACCAAGAAGGCCAGGTACAGAGTCAACTTATACCCTGAAAAAAGCCAATAAAGGGGAAAAAGAAAACCCACAGAAGAAGTGAAACAAGGAAAGGGAGCAGTAAGAGCCCTATTGAAGTAAATGTGGCATGAATTATTAGGAGCAGGAATACCCCAAGGAAAATACAGGCAAACAACCTCATTGAGCCTCACAAAGGGAACCACAGCCTGGACAGCAGTTTTGTCCCTTGCCTTCCCTCATCTGGCTGATGAGGAACAGGACTCAACCTCTTGACCATTCTTCATCACTGGCCAATTAAGGGTTGATCCCTGGCCATGACTGAGAACAAGAGTTGGACCAGGGTCAACACCATATTTAAGCATATTGTATTGAACTCACCAATTAATATCCTTCCAAAAATAAACAAACAAAAAAGACCTCAGGAGACATTGGAGTACAATATACTTTAACCTATGGAAATACAGCAAGTCACCCTTCTCAATTTTTGCCATTGATAGTTAAGGGAAACAAATAATCCTTATGAAAGAACATTAATAGTTTTAGATACTGAAAAATCTCTACCTGTCCCATTTATGGGATATATTTCCTCTGTTCTAGAAAACATTTAGTCACAGGTATTGTTAAGCAAGGCTTTTCAAACTTCAGTGAGAGGATTCAAATTAAAGAGAATTCACATGGAAAAGGCTATTTTCAGGAAAGAAGCAAATGGGAACCCCTACAATTCCCCATCCTTTGGTGGGTTGTCAACATTAAACAATTAAAATTGGCTGGGGGAAACATGCTAACATGAGTGCAGCTACTAAAGAACTTGTAAAGAGGCATACATATCCACTCAGTCAAAATGTCCCCTTCACTGTGCCCTCTGGTCTGTACACATATCAGACAGGACCTGGCAGATTACTGGGGATTGACAAAGGTAACCAGAGCCATACATGTTGCAAATCCTTACACAAGGCCTGACAGTGAAGTTCCCAAACTCATCCTATAAAGGATGGTACATATCTCATTGATGAATATCATTAGCTTCAAAGTAGTCCTCTTGGCCTTTTGTTTACCCTAATGATATTCAGCAATGAGGTATGGAGCACTTTCTCCATGAAGAGCGAGCAGACTTAATCATCACATCGGGAATTACTCAGGTAGTCAACACATATTGCCCACACTGTGGACACATCATGCTGTCTTAGTTTTAGCTAATGGCTTTGTCAGCATTCTTCTCTGACAATCAAAGGCCAGTTTTCTTTTACCTGCCAAGGTCACCAGCAGACCTTCAAGTTTTCCTCCAGGACTAGTTTCCTATTCCTAGTATTTGTCATGGAATGGTGCTTAGAGAAGTGTCTTTGTTCTCATTCTCATCTTCTCTTCCCAGATTTCCTTACATGGTGATGTTATGTTAACCCCTGAAGATTGAATGTGCTACAGAAAATATTACAGTACTGAGTGCTGAAATATAGGAATGGGGATGGGCAACCAACTCTCAGAAGATTCAAAACCCAGGGCTTGAAATATAGTTTTAGGGTCTGGTAAGACTCCTTTGCTACCAAGTAGAGTAATTGAGAATGTTCCACAATTCCCAACTCTGACAACAGTACAAGAAATCCAAAGATTTGTTGATTGTTTAAGTTATTGGAGAGTGTTTGTCCCACCTTTAGCCCAATGATTGAGAACACTCTATAGACTTATTAGAGAAGGGGCACATTGCACATCAGCGAGAAGCTTTGAAGAGATTAAAGAGCTAGTGCAGCAGACACCAGCCTTCAACACCCTTTAGAGGGCATCACTATGTCTTTCAATGTTGCTGCTACAACTGAGGATATGAGGTGGATCTCAGGGCAACTTGAGTATGGTAATTTACTCTGTTCAGGGTTTTGATTATAATTGTGGAAAGGAGGTTTTGTGGTGTCGGGGGTCCTATTTTCCTGAATCCATTTGACATGATGGATCACTCAGCTGAGGTAGAAAGTTCAATGGGGTGCAGTCATAACTGGAAGCAAAAAGAAGTAGAAACTAAGACTAAAACTGGAGCAGGGCAGGCAATGTGAATAGACATCAAAATAACTTGCACAAGGTCAGTGTAGCAAAGAGAAATTTCATTTAAGAAGAACAAAGAGAAATTTAGAGCCTTCCAAAGAGAGTTGGAAGTGGGTCCCTCTCATGATGAAGAGGTGAGAGAGAAACTACTCAAAGGCAGTGCAAAGCGATAAGTCCCTCTTCCTCTCAGTCTGAAATTGGTTGCAACTCTTTCACTGGCCTGTCTGCACCTCTACGAATGATTGCCCTTTTCTATTGGTCATTGATTACTATCTCTTTGTATTGGTCATTGGGTACCATTCTTATGGGCCCTCCAGCCTTCCTTGTCAAGAAGGCCAGGCTTTCCTCCCAGCCCACTTGAAGCCCTTTTCTTTGTGTTCCTTCTAGAGATGGACGCAGATACTCTCCCAAGATCAACAAGTTCTGGTGGTATATTATTCTTTACCTCCACTGAAACCATTAACAGAGACCCTCTCTGACTATGAGAAGGAGTCTAATATTTAAGTGATGAATAGAAAGAAAATTCAAACAACCTGCTTCCATTGAATCCCAAACACCTACCCTGGATAAAGGGCATGCCTAGTTACAAGAGGAAATGTTCTGGCAACAAGTCCCTTAAGCCCAGAATTGCATACTATGTTAGGTCCAGGTACCTATGAGCAACAAAGAACACCTGTCTGCCTTGTGCTCCAGCGCCCGACCCAGCAGAAGAAGGAGTTTAACTCATCCAAAATGAGGACTGACGTACCAATGGCGCCAGCATTGGAAGCCCCTGTATTGGGACCCCAACATAGACACACATCAGGGTAGTCAATGGGCTGAGTTGTCACCTGCTTAGTTAGTAATAATGCATGGGTCCTGGCCACCGGTATTTGTACTGATAACTGTGCTGTATTCAAAGGCCTAATTATGTGGCTAGTCCACTGGGAACAAGAAAACTGAGTATGCACAAACTTGTATGGGACTTGAACACGTCACAAGACTTGGAGGAGAAGGTGACACCCTGCAGCTGATTTAGCTGAATTTCTTGTGAACACACACACAAATGTTTATACTTTGGATGGGAGGAGTGTACAGTAAAAGTCAGTATTATGGCAAGAGAGACACCACCTTGAAGCACCTGCCCTGTTGGTTTATCCCACATACCAAGATGTTCTGCAGCCAGGTTAGGACAATGTTAATAGTATGACTAACACCCCATCCAGATGCTTAGCTAACCTTCCCAGTGGAAGGTTTCACCAGAAAGCCTAAGATGTGACCACCTATATTTGTTTCCTCTAAAAGTTTGCCAAACTATTTTGTAGATGGTGGGTGTGGTGATCCACTATCAATTATTTTTCTTTTAGTTCTATAAATGTTTTCTAGATTATTTCATGCATAAAATTTAGAATTGTTCTATCTCCCTGCTAAATTGAGCATTTTTTATCATTACCAAATACATTCCCCTCTTTTTTCTACAACATTGATATTTATTTTAATACTAATTTTATTTAATACCATTTATTTTAATACTATTATTAACAATACCCAATTTCTTTCAAATGATGTTTCCACCATCTATCTTTATATCATTTTCATTTCCAACTTTTCATGTGTTTATTTTGAATTGTATTTCATGTAAGTAGTATCTTGTTGGAGTTTTAAAATCTTGACTGTTAATATTAGTTTTCTACTTGAAATAATTTGTCCATTTTCATTAAATATACTTCTTTATTTCTAGAAAGTTTGTCCTCAGTGTTCCCATTTTTTTCAGAAAGTGTCTGGTGGATCCTCTTTTCTGAAATTGTAGCCTGATGTTCAAAACATTATATACATAATTAAAAGATCTATACATCTCTAAGTGTTAGAGATCTAAAAATAAACCTGCCATTCTATCCTATAATTCCTCTACTAGGTATATATCCAGAAGACCAAAAGTCACATTATAACAAAG
>CAUYRH010060203.1:0-26584 GCA_963574655.1 Perodicticus potto | reverse complement strand
CCACCCCCCCCCCCCCCCCCGGGCGTCCACGACCCCCGCAGCACGGCCCCCCGGGGCCCCGACCACCGGCCCGGGCCTCCCCGCCCCCGCGCGCCCCGCCTCGCCGCACCCCAGCCGCCCCCCGGCAGCCCCCCCCCCACCCCCCCCGTCTAGTCAGAGGGGGCCTGGAAGTCTGAGGGTGCAGAGGTTCTAATAGGACACTTCCACCGGGGCAGGGAGGTTTAGAAAGTACTTGTGGTTCCAGAAAGGTCTCTCTGTATGGATTAACACTCTGGCAGGGAGGAGGGGAAGGAAACCTGAACAACCCTGACAGCCCATGCTGAGCCTCAACCACCCCACACAGCTCTGCTTGTCAGCTGTGGGAGGCACAGAAAGAGGAGGTGTGAAGGAGGCGGCTTTAAGGCGACAATGCGCTCCCCGCCTGAGAGGGGCCGAGCTTCAGTCTGGGAAACGCCAACTATCTTCACCTGAATCGCCAGGAAGCAAGAGCAGGCTCCCCACAGGGACTCTCCAGACACACGGGGACCCTCCTCTCCCCCGTCCCGGCACTGTCTTCCAGGACATTCGGAGGTGTGTGCCTGGGGGGAGGGTGGATCTGAGCGTGACTCGAGGAGAGCTGGCTGGCAGGGTCTGCGCTCCGCAGGAGTGAGGCGGCAGCCTGAACGCCAGTCCGCCTCCTCTCCTCAGCCCCTTGGCACCTTGCTTGCCACACGGGCAGCTCACCTGTCCCTCCGAGTGGCCTGGCCCGAGCTGATCTGCCCTTGCACTTACCGGGGCTCGGGAACAGATGAGCTACCTGCAAAGCTTAAGGAATCAGTCAGAAACTGAGGCTCAGAATCCTTCCTGGGTGGCTAGCTTGTCTGCGAGGTGCTTCTGCACGCTGTGAGTGCAGCTGGGCTGTGGGCAGCTCTGAGGTTCACGGTGCAGGGCCAAGTGGCTGTCTGGTCCACGTGGAGACTTGCAGGCCATCATCCCACCAAACAGTGCACAGCTCAGTATGGCCCGTGGCATCATCAGATGTGCATACCCTCTCCCCGGGGCTGAGGGCCTGGCATCTGAGGCCCTCAGGATGCCCTGGCTCAGGGCACTGGGTGGAGACTCCTCCCCAGTGGGGTCAGTCACTGGATGCCCAGCCAGTCACAGCCACCTTGTGCTGAGGCAGTGCAGGGAAGAGGGCAAACTTTGCGATTACACAGGCCAGGTTCAAATCCTGGCTCTGTGTGACTGGGAAGCAAATCACAACCTCTCAGCCTGTCTCCTTATTGGTAGAATTGGAAAACACCCTCCCTTCAGAATTGTTGCCTAGATGAAAGGAGAAAATGGCTGCAAATGACTTCGCACAGTGTGCGACACAGACAACTTGGCTATGCAAGTAGCTCTCATTCATCATTGACCCATTAAACATACAAACTTACCTTGGGCTCTTTTTATGTGACAGGCACTGGGCCAGGTGTTAGAACATGGGAGAAATCAGACAAGTAAACAATTGTTTATACTACAGCACATATAATCACTAAGTGTTATGCCAATATATAGAAAAGATTTCTAACTCAGATTGAGGGAGGAAATCCAGGAAAGCTTCCCAGAAGAGATGGCAGCAGGTAAAGAGGACAGGTAGAAGAGGGCATTTGGCAGGGGGAGCAACATGTTCTAAATCTCAGCTGCCTAACACCACGGGAACCAGTTGCTTCCCCCCTGAAGTGGAGGGCCATCGATGTATCTGCATATGATTTCTGATATAAACACACATGTAATGCTATTAAGCTCAAATGCTTCCAAGCTGGTGCCTCACAGAGGAAATACTTGCTGACAGTGAGCATCTGTGGCCTAGAGGAATCCAGTGCTGGTGATGGGGATGTGGTTTTAAATTTAATAACATTTTTACTCACCTGAGGATAGTTTCTGTTCAGCCCTGCGGCCCTCAGAGCCACACTAATTTGCACATAGCAGAGACACTCAGGTTTGTTTTTACCCAGAGCAGACGATAAAAAATAGATAAGGATGAAAATTCTAATTGGATAAAGGTAGTTCTACTGGAGGAGAAAACAAAGCCTTTATGAACAACCCAGCTTGCCTTGGTGCTGGGTGATGACCCCAGCAGCAGCGACCCAGCAGTCACTCAGGATAACACACAGGCTGATATTTCAATGACTCATCTTTGCAACAACCAGGTCAAGGCTGGAGTTAAGAGACACATTTTAATTTAATAAACCATCTGCAGGAAATGCTGAGTTTTCAGTGTGGTGTTTTTGGCCTCCCCGTATAATATACCTCTATATCAAGGTCCAGCACAATCTCTAATTAAAATCTAAATTGTATTCAAGACTCACATCCAAAGAATGCTACTATGTTCTTCAAAGGCCTAGCCCACTAAATTGTGAGTTAGTAATAGAAAGCTCTTTAAGTCTTCTCTCTCCAATGCACCATTTCCTGTTTTCACCTGGTGAAAGTAATCTTGCTATGAATATAACTAGGTCTTATTTCTCCTCCCAGCAGATATAACTGACACTTCATAAGAATAGTCAGGAATCTTCAAATGATTCATCGCATCAGCAGCATAACAATAGCTTAGAAACACCTGGCTTTTCAGACATAGCTCTTACATGTCAGAGGATGGTAAGGGTTGAGGGGGGGGAGAAGTGCACCAGATAGCCAATTAGGTCCACATATAGAACACTGACTCCAGGGCTCCCCGGCCCACCCCAGTGGTTCTTAACATGGATGCATGTTAAAATCACCTAAGAAAGATGAAAGTGCACCAAGAGATGGAATAACTAAAAGCAGTGAATTCTCTACAATTAAATTAGATATGCAGATTAGTGAGTAGTGTTGTATCAATGTTAATATCCTGGCTTTGATAATGGCACTGTGGTTATGTAAGATGTTAACATTTGGAAAAGCTGGGGGAAAGATATATAGGACTGCTTTGTACTATTTCGCATCTTTTTTTGGAAGTCTGAAATTATTTCAAAATGAATAGTTTAAAAAAACATTTTAAAAAGAAAGTAATGGGGAAAAAAATTACCCTGGAAGCCTTATAAAATGTACCAATGGCTAGCCCCACCTCAGGCCGATTAATCAAATCTCTGACTGGAATCTGGGTTTCAGTATGTTTTAAAGCCTCTTTGGAGATCATAATGTGTAGCTGAAATTGAGGACACTGCTCTAGGGAGGTTAGCGGTAGGTGAATTGATTCCGACCCCATCTTTCCTGATTTTTTTCGCTTCCTGCTCTGTGACTTAGGGTAGGTCACTTAGCCCTCACTGAGCCTCAGTGGCTTCATCTGTAAAATGAAGATACTTGGCTGTCCCTGAGGATGTTGACAGTGGACAGTAGAAGGAGAGTGCAGGGAGAAAGAGTCAAGAACTAAAAACATGAGGTGTCCATAGTCAGTTCTTCTGAAGAGAAGCTTCAAAACTTAAGAGCCCAGGTGACTTTTGGAACACATGTTGACGTGTTGATAAATTAATGAAGGTGGCCCAGGGCTCAAAAAGTGAGCACTTCTGTTATAACCCAGGCCTCCTTTCCTCAGTCGGCTCAACCCAACCTTGCCTTCTTTTGTGACAGTGACAGGGACTTCTGTCTTTGGATTACGTCGCATCAGATGTTACAGTTACAGAAAAGAATAAATGGTGATCTCTACTTACTAAAAAAAACTACCTTCTATTAGCTTTTGTCCCCCTTGGCCATCTATAATGTGGTTCTTAAACTGTAGTATGCATTGGAATCACCTGAAGGGCTGGTGAAAACACGTATTTCACACAGAAACATCCATAGCTGCATTATTCCTACTGTGACTTTGACTGTTCCCTCCAAAACTGTGTGAAATTTAATCCCCACTGTAGCAGTATTGAGAAATGGGGCCTTTAAGAGGTCCTTGGACCATGAGGGCTCTGTTCTTATGAATGGATTAATCCATTCATGGGTTGTAATAGAGAGAAGACGGCATGAATTGATAAATTAATGGGTTACGATGACAGGGGACTGGCTGGATTTCTAAGTTAGCACACACAAGCCCCCTTGCCATGTGATGAGACACTGAGCCATCATGGCACTGCCCAGAGAGCCCCAACCAGCAACAAGTCACAACCACCACACCCTCCAGCCTTGGACTGCTCAGCCTCCCTGACTGTAGGAAATAAAGTCCTCTTCTTTATAAATTACCCAGTTTCAGGTGTTCTGTCATAAGCAACAGAAAATGAACTAAATACAATTCCTAGTAACCAAAATGTCCATTAACTTATGAACCAATAAATTGTGGTATATCCAGATCATGGAATACTATTTGGCCATAAAAAAGAACAAGGTGCTGACAGGTGCCGCAACACATAAACACTGATATCATTATGCTCAGTGAAAAGAAGCCAGTACCGAGGGCCCAAACTGTACATTTGCATTCCTCTGAAATGTCCAGCACAGGCAAATCTATGGAGACAAAAAGCAGGTTAGTCTTGTAGGGCCAGGGGACATGGGGGCAAGGGTGTGATGGCTAAAGGGTATAAGGTTTCTTTAGGAAGTAATGTTTTAAAATCATGTTGATGGGTGCACAAACTCTGAAAAAATACTAAAAACCATTTTGATGGGTTAAGTGTATGGCATGTGAATTACATCTCAATAAAGCTGTTAAAAAACTATTTAAAAGCGTATATACTTCTCAAAAAAAAAAAGAAAAAACCTGACATATTGTTGGGCTCTAATCTTGGAATTTCTGATTCAGTAAATCCAAGACAGGACCCAAGAATTTTCCTACATCAATGCATTTACTTTTTATTTAGGAGACAGGGATCTCAAACAATCTTCCAACCTCAGCCTCCAGCGTAGCTGAAACCACAGGCACTGGCCCCTGTGCCCAGCCTGAGAATGTGCATTTCTAACCAGTTTCCAGGTGTTGCTGCTGCTGCAGGTTCTGAGGACCACACTGTGAGAATCATTGCTCCACAATATTCTTAGTCTAATTGCCTAATGAAATTCAGGAAGGCTCTGTTCATGTCCCCTGGGTTTCTGGAGATCCTCCTTTCTGTTTTTGTTTTCTTTTACTGGGTTGGCAACACTCAGCATGAGGAAGTGAATTTTTTCTGATGCATCTGTTATAAAAGCTACAGACAAATGAGGCAAGTCACACCCAGGAATAGAGGGCTGGTTGACGTTGGCAAGTGGCTTTCTCAGGGACCTGATAAGAATTTCTCACGACATTTAATGTGACTGTCTTGGACACAAAAAATATCTACACCTGAACATTCTTCATTTAAGATTATAATTCGGAGTTAATTTATTCTTCAACCAAAGGCATTTCATTAGGTATCTTACAACAAAATCCTTAATTTTATGATCCTGCTGTCCCCATTCTACAAATGTATTCCAGAGAAAGTAATAATGGATGTGTGCACAGATGTAGGTGTAAAGACATTCATAATAAACGTTCAAAAGCAAAAATTCAGAAGCCTTTAATGTCTCATCATAAGAGATTGGATTAAATAAAATACCATGCATGTCATTTTCTGAATAAACTTATTTTACAACCGGTTTAGACTTACAAATCATTGTGAAGCCAGCACTGAGCGTTCCCATGTACCCCGCAGCCAGTTTCCCTTAATATTAACAGCTTGCATCAGTGTGCTGCACTGGGCACAACTAATGAACGAAGCTGAGAAATTGTGACCAACTGTACCCCATGTTCTATTTGGATTTTCTTACCCTTTGCTGACTATCCTATTTGTAGTCTAGGATCACATCCTGGTTGCCACGTTACATTTTGTTACCATATCTCCTTAAGCTCATCTCGGCTGTGATCATTTCTCAAACTTTCCTTGTTTTCAATCACCTTGAGAGTCTTGGGAAATACTGGTCAGGTATTTTATAGAATGTCTCTCAACTCGGATTTCTCTGATTTTTTTCATGATGAAATAAGGGTTATGTGTTTGGGAGAAGAAGACCAGAGATAAGTGCCATTCTCATCACATGGCGTCAGGGACACCTACTATGAACATTAATCATCACTGTTGATGTTGACCTTGGTCACCTGGCAAAGTCACTGTTCTTCAGATTTTCTTGCTGTAAAATTATTCTCTTTTGCTCTTTTCATACTGTGCTCTTTGGAAGAAAGTCACTATGCGCAGCCCACACTAAAGGAGTAGGGAGTTATGTTCCACCCTCTTAAGGGCAGGTGGAACATAACTTATTTGAATTATTTTGAATTCTTCTGCACAGGACATTGGCTTCTTCTCCCACATTTATCTATTCAATCAGTTATACCAGCAGACTCATAGATATGTATTTTGTGAGTCAGGTTATAATTCAACATTATTTTATTTTGCTCACATTCTTTCAGCGTTGGCCACTGGGAGCTCTCTCAGCCAGCTCCTGGACCCCTCTGGCATACTCCCTTTTCATGGTTGTGTGTGTTTATTAGCACTTTCTTAGTCTCTGGAGCTAACTACAAGACGCTCTAGGCTCACCTTGTATATTTCTTGCCACAGTTCTAGAATCAGCCATTTCTCCAATTTGTTCCTTTTATTGGAGAATAATATTAGAAACTAGGATCTGGACACCAGGTGTATCCATCACTAGTGGGATGTGTTCAGTGGAATGTTAGTGTACCATTGAAAATTGTGTTGTAAAAGGATGTTTAATATAAATATTAAGAGAAAACAGTGGTTTACAAAACAGAAAAAACCAAAGAAAATATACTTAAATATTAACAATGGTTATCAGTGGATATTCAATGATAATGTTTATTTTTTTTGTTTTGCATAACTACAGTTTTAAAGTTTCTGTTAACAATCATGCATTTATTTATATGAATGTTGAGATAAAAAAGCCTTTCTGGATTTCTAAAAATTGCAAAATGCAGATGTCTACGGGATCTAAATCTTTTGTACTTTTTGAAACGGTCCTTTCTTGGCTAGATGAGCATTATTGAGTCACAGTACTCACGGGGAACACTGGTAAAGGGTGAGGCCCCACTCCTGCCCACTGAGTGCCTCTGATTCCCATAGACAACAGCACAGTGAGCAGCAGCTCCCACCCGCAGAGGAAGGCTCTGAGCAACAAGGCTGTAGGTTGTCAGATCAATAGAGGCTGCACTACTTCTCGGGAGAGCTGGAGATAAGTCTAGTTTTCAGTGGAATTCAGAAAGAAAGTCTCCAAAGGTGTTTGTGAAGAATCCATGCCTGTCAGTTTCTTAATGCAAAGAATGATGTAGCTTTTATAAATTTTACAGCTAGCAGGGTGTAGTGTCTCATGACTGTAATCCCAGTGACTCAAGAGGCTGAGGCCGAGAATCACTTGAGCCCAGGAGTTGAGGCTGCAGTGAGCCATGACCTATGATTGTGCCACTGCACTCCAACCTGGGTGAGAGTGAGATCCTTAAAAAGCTGTATACATAAAATCTCCCTGGACAATCCATTGTGCCTATGAGATCAGCTGAAACAAAGTTAAGATTCCCCCACATTGGTTTGGAAGCAAGTCCCCTTGTCACTGATTCACCTGTGTGTAATGCATATAGTGAGGTCTCCTGGAAGAGTTTCTGCAGGAGTTGGTTTAACTTATATGTTTGATGCATGTTTGTTTGCTCATGTATACGTCTAGTATGTATCCATAAAAGAATGTTTATGGCAAAAAAAAAAAAAAAAGAATGTTTATGGCAGCTTTATTCACAGTAGCCCTAACCCAGAAACCACTCCAAATGTCTAACAACAATAAAATGGATAAACAATTTTTCCAAATAAACAGTCATCATTCTCCTGTCAGCCTTGTGCTTGGCTGGGCCTGGGGTATCTAAGGTGGTTTCCTTCACACATCTGGCATCTCACTGTGGTGGCTGGAACAGTTGGAGCTGGCTGAGCCCCTCCCTCCAGGTAGTGCAGACGAAATCTCAAGAGCAGCCATTGGTTTTATTGGCGATAATTTTTTCTTGAGTTCTATATCCTAGACACATATTATATTGTCTTATTTAATCCTAAAAATAGCTACTGGAGGTGAGCATTACTATTAAATTTGACAGTAGACTAGTATGAAGTTCAGAAACAACCAATAATCATGTCAAGTTCAATTGCTAAGTAATCGGCAGAGACTAATTAATCCGTCATTAGAAGTAGAGGTGAGGTTCCAATCCAGATCCAGTGCACCCCAAAGGACCTAACAGTTTTGCCAACATGCTGCTGCCCAGTGGGCTGGGGCAGCACTGACTTGATTTCCAAGGTGCGAGACAGACTACCCAAAACAGAGAGACAGACAAATATGTCTTGGGGACCCTTGTACCTAGGACTCAATACCTTCTCTAGAACTAGGTCCTTGCTGCTCTGTGGCTGTGCAAAGACCATCTAGGTGGGGGTTTGCCACTGTCAACACCTCGCCAAAAGATCTACTTTCCAAACTCCACTTTATTCTCCCACTATAGACTCCTGACCTAGCTGAATGTTAGGTAGTGGGTTGTTGTGGGTATATTTTAGCAAGTCTCAATCCTGTCAGGGCCATATGCCTTTTAAAAGAAAATCTCGTGGACTCAAATGGATGTATGATTGGTAGGATATATCTGTTCCTTCACCAAATAGTTGTTGAGCATTCACCAGGTGCCTTTCACTGTTCTAGAAGCCGGGATACAGCAATGAACAAAGATGATGCTCTGGCTTCAATCAAGGAATTTTCTCTGTTTGGCAGAGGTGAGAAAGGAGAGGGGAGGTGCATGGGCTGAAAACACGATAGACTGAAAACGAAGCCACATGGCAGTGAGTGCAGTGAAGGAGAATAAAAGGATAGAAAGAATAAAATAGCAGAATATGGCCAGGTGAATAAGATAGGGGTCCTCAAACTTTTTAAATAGGAGGCCAGTTCATGGTCCCTCAGACCATTTGAGGACTGGACTATAGTTAAAAAAAAAAAAAAAAAAAAAACAAAAAAAAACCTATGAACAAATTCCTATGCACACTGCACATATCTTATTTTGAAGTAAAAAAACAAAATGGGGGTGGCGCCTGTGGCTCAAAAGAGTAGAGTTCCGGCCCCATAACTGGAGGTGGTGGGTTCAAACCCAGCCCCAGCCAAAAACTGCAAAAAACCCCCAGGAATACAAATACAAATAAAATATTTAAAATGAAAAAAAAGGCGCCCCCTCCCTATCTGCAAAAAAAAGACCTTCTAACTTCAGAAAAAAAAGGACCCCCCCTTAACTGCAAAAAAAAAAGGCCCTACTAACTGCAAAATTAAAAAAAAAAAAAAATCCTAATTTGTTCTTACCTAGGTCCTCAGGTAGCAGCAGGCTCTGCACAGGCAAGCTTGTGACCTGTGATCCTCCAATCATGAGTCTCAGTCTCACCCGAGACTGAGAGGAAGAGTCGAGAGACAAAGAGAAGGAGGGGAGTTGGAGAGTGCGGCGCACATTCCACACATGTGCACTGTGGCCTGGACGAGTCGGCTGCTAAGCAGGACAGGCACTGGTGGCAAAAACACCCGGCGGGCAGGATAAATGTCCTCGGTGGGCTGAATGTGGCCTGTGGGCCATATGTGGCCTACAGGCTGTAGTTTGAGGACCCCTGGATTAAGAGGATACGATATTCCACTGGTTGGTAAGAGGAAGTTTCCTATAAGCCATGCAGGTCACCTGGAGTTCTTTGACTCTAGGTGACTTATGAGCCATGCAGGTCACCAAGAGTCAAGAACTCTGAACAGGCCAGGTGCAGTGGCTCACACCTATAACCTCAGCACATTAAAAGGCCAAGGCAGGATAATAGCTTGAGGCCAGGAGTTCCAGACCAACCTAAACAACATAGTGAGACTCTGTCTCTATAAACAGTATTGAAGAATTAGCCAGGCATGGTAATGTGCACCTAAAGTCACAGCTGCCCCAGAGGACGAGGCAGGAGGACAGCAGAAACCCATGAGTTGGAGGCTGCAGTGACCTGTGACTGCACCACTGCACTCAAGCCTGGACAGCAGAGCAAGACCCTATCTCTAAGAATAATAATATTGAAAGAACTCCAAGCAGCAGGAATAGCAGAGTCCAGTGAAATGGAGTAAAGGCAGAGTAGGAGATGACATCAGAGGCAGAGCAAAACACAGGGCCTCGTAGGCCACAGGGAAAACACTGGATTTTATAGTAGTCCTCACTTACCTCCAGGGTACACGTTCCGACACCCCCAGCGGGTGCCTGAAATCATCAGTAGCATGGAACACGACTGCTATCAATTGGAATTCATTTCTGTGCATGCCTTCCACCCACAAATTTTATGCCTTTTTCATCTTAACTAAGCACTTATCACGCACTGTGACTGTAACTTGTGCAGTTCAAGGTGTGACAGCAAAACTAACATGCATTTGTTTTTCCTTCTTCACAATTTCACGGATAAATTTGTTCTAACCGTAGATCTTAGCAACCTCAGCAAATGACTTTTTTCTTTCCTTGTGAAGAGGTTTTGCCTTTTCTCTTACAGGAGGCACTTACAGCTTCTTGTTTGGCGTCTCTGAATGGCTGGCAGATCTGCTCTCGGACGTTAGGGCTGATATTAAGTGACACAAAGGCAACCTGGACACAAGCACCACGGTACCACGGCAGGTGATTTGACAGCCGAGAAGGCTAACCAAGCGACTAAGGGCTGGGAGTGAAGACAGTGTGAGCATGCTGGGCAAAGAGAGGGTTTACATCCCAGGTGGGATGGAACAAGATGGAGGGTGATTTCACAAAGCTTCTTAGAATGGTGCACAATTTAAAACTTATGAATTCTGTATTTCTGAAATTTTCCATTTAATTTTTTCAGACGGCAGTTGAGCACAGGTAACAAACTTTAGAAAGCAAAACTTAGATAAGGGGGAGTACCATATTTGAAGTGAGACAGGAAGTGATTAGTTTTGAGCAGAGGACTCACATGATCTAATTTATGATTTAAAAGGATCGGTGAGGGAAAGAGCAGAAGCAAGGAGACTGGTTAAGAGGTATGGGGAATGATGGTTTGGAACAGAGTGGAAATTGTGATAAAAAGTTGGCTTTTCAATATATAGTAGGACCTCTGTAAGTTGATCACCCCAAGGACTGCAACAAACTGGTCAACTTCCAGAACTGGTCAACATAAGGAACTAGGCCTGCTGCACCAACGCACACATGTACTGGGGTACATGTCCCATCTATGAAAATCCGGTCAACTTAAGGAAGTGGTCACTGTAGGAGGTGGTCAACGGTGGAGGTTCTACTGTATTTCAAATGAAGAGCTGACTGGATTTGCTACTAGTTTGGATGTAAGATGTAAGAGACAAGTCAAGAGTGTCTCCAGGGTTTCTGGCCTGACCAAAACAATAGAGATATTTAACGAGATTAAAAAAAGGGGGGGAAATTTTTGGGGGGGAAATAAGCCTTCATTTTGGGACATATTAACTACTAGATGCTTATTAGACATCCAGGTCAAGATACAGATACAGCTGGATATGAGTCTGGAATGCAGAGAAGTGGGTCTAGAGACACAAATCAGAGAGTAATTACTGCACAAGACGGCATTTTATGTCATCAAACTAGATGAGATCACCCAGAGTGAATGTAGACAGGAAAGGCCCCTAATGTTTAGAAAGTCAAGAACCATGTGGAGCAACCAGAAAAGAAGAGCTGGAGAGACAGAAATAGAAAATTCCTTTAAAGCTAAGCAAAAAAGTGTTTCAAGGAGGGAAAGTCAAATTCTATTGGTCGGCTGGCTAGGATGTGCCCCAGGAATCAGTCTTGGATAGAGTGATGTGGCATCATCAGCCGTGACTACACAAGGGCTGTTTTGGTGGAGTGACAGAACAGAATTTGAGTGCGGTTTAAATGAGAACGGGTGGTCTGAGAGCACCCACCCTTCCCTTGTAACCTGATGGTGTCACACCCCGAAGTGCCGGAGAAGATATTTAACACCCCAGGTAACTCTCCAAGGAAGGAACTGGAAGCCTTTCCCCATTCCAGAAGATTCAGATCCTCTGCATTGAAAAGGACTGTTGACTGGTGCTGGCTGTGAGCCTCACTTCAGGGAAAGCCTCATCGCAACAATGGAGAGGATGGAACAGCCTGGGAATGATTCAAGTGCTAGAGAAGAAAGATGAGCAGCAGGGGACGCCTCGCAAACACAGGTGAGCGAGCATGACGTCTACTGCGGCCGGCTGCCACGGGGGCTCCTGGGCTGAATGCTGGATCTCTAGTGCTGACAACGGTGGTAGGTGATGAAGGGATGAAGCCTCTGAGGGTTCACCCTCTCCTTCCACAAAAGGCTCTACCCACTTACAGCCTCCATCTCTGTGCCTCTCTCCTATCCACACTTTTCCTCCCATCCACACTTTTCCTCCCTGCTGTGTCCTGGGAGACTGCAGTTCACATCTATAGACCACTCACCTTCTAGATTTGAATTGGATAGGGCCACTGAGGACCCCTGGCAGGGGGTCTAGAAAGGCAGGCAGACAAGGGTGTGGTATTCACTGTCCTGCCTTCTCCTCCATGGTCGCCTCAGGCTGGCTGCATATCTCAAATGAAGGTCACAGGCAGTTACACTTTTCTCTCTCCTTCCAGGCTTCCATAATCAACCACCAATTCTTCTCATCCCCTTGAGGGCAGAGGTGGCAACACTTCTACTTTTAAGACTCAGAGGAGAAAATTCTTTATTGTTTCCTCACCCTGCCCCCCCCCCATATCAAATAATCTTTTCATTAACTCCCCTTAGAATCATCCTAATTTGTGTGTGCCATTTGTTTCCTGCTGGAACTCCGACAGAATCCCTACCTGTGCATGGTAATTTTAAGAACCCTCTGAAGTCCACTAGAGCCTTGTTACACAAATAGGGCCATGGGGCCAGCAGCATCCCCATCCCACAGGAGCTTGTTAGAAATGCCCTACCCCAGACCCAGTAAATCATAATCTGCACTTTTAGAAGACCCCCTGGTGATTCTTACCCACGTTAAAAATCTAAGAAGCCATGTACTGAGAGGAGACAGGCTCACACAGCAATTTAAGACACTCCCCTCCTTCCCCCAGCACGTTAAGCCTCAAGAACTAGAGGGTCTGTTTAAATCTGAGATGGCAACAACCAGGCTCGGCAGGTCTTGGCCAGAGGCCCTAAACGCGATTCACCGCTCCCCACACAATTCGTCTAAGACCACTTGGGTCCCTTACCCTTTTATCTTTTTGCCAGAGTTCTTTTTCACTTCCAGCTCTGACTAACTCTCTAATTTGAGTCCTTTTTGCCCATCATGTGCTCCCTGGTCTATCTCACAACCTTCCCGTTTTGATCACCACCTGCATTTCAGTTTCTGAAAGTTACTCAATTCAGCCGTTTGGGCAGAGCTTTGCGCACCAGCCTCCCTTACAGGCTAAGGGGTCAGCAGCCATTCCTGATTCAGCGGGCACTGGGAACACAGTATAAAGCACATCTATCTGCCTCGGGCCGTCTAGTTAGCAGGGGCTGCAGAAGAAAATCGCACGATGGCGGTCACATGTCTACTTAAAGTGGACTTCCAAGACAGGAAATGGGGCTTTAAACATTAGCTACAGCCTCTTCCCCCTGTGCCTACACCACGACCTCACCTCTCCCTGCCCCTACTCCCAGGAACATCTGCAGCTTCTGGCAGCCTGTAACAGTCACAGAGATGACTTTCTATGTTCGGCATATTTGAAATGTGTGTAACAAAATTAATTACATTTAATTAAACTTAATTTTTTATAGCCCCAAACAAATCTAAAATGCCATGTTAAGCTTATGAGATGGCAGTCGTCCAAAGGGCTCTGCTGCTGGGTGTATCTACCGGAGACTTACATAATTTTAGGGATCATTTTACATGTGTCTGATGAATGGCCTCTCAGTCCTAGTTAAGCATTAAGGAATTATTCTCTGGTCCTGGACCAAGCAACTACCTTCCTTCTACCTTCCTGCCTTCTAGCAACAGCTCCCTCACCCAAATAGTCACCTTCCTCCTCCTACCTGCTCTTATCACAGTGCACTAAAATGAGGAATTTGCTTCACTTTCCCTGCTCTCGCCCACCCACTACTATATGGCAGCAGTGGCGGGAAGTGTATTTCTCACAAATATGGACCTGGAATACGGCGCAGCTGAATTGATTAACACTGGTAAAAAGGGTGGCGCTCTTGCCCGGGGCTTCTCTCCCCGTGCGTCTGCGTTCACTGGCATGAACCCCAAGTCCCGGGGGATTTCTCACTTCACAGGTTGCAGAGTGGCTCCGGTCTACTTTACCTGTGTTCTCACCATGGCCCAGACTGAGCAGTGTCCTCTCTGCTTCTTGCTGATGAAGGTGGAAGGCAGAAGTGCCTGAGGGCTAGAAGCTTAGTGCTTCCCCAGCATAGTCACTCCCACCACATTCCAGGGGCTAAACAGAGCTGCCAACCCACCTTAAACGCGAGTTAAGAATATACTTCCCAAAGCAGGAGAGGGCATGGGAGTGAATACTGGATGAACAGAATATAATCTACCCTGTGTTTTTACGTGATTTTTTTCCATCAACACTGTTCTGCTGCTTTAACTAGTTTCTAAAAATCAGAAAATTAAAAGCCTCTACATCACATATATTCAGATCCATTCACTTCCAAGGAAAAACTAGTTTATACAAGAAAGAATATTTCTGACCTATGACATAGTGGGAAGTCCAAGGAGTAAACTGACGTGATGCTCAGGGTTCCCACATGCCGCTGGGGCTCCTCTCCATCACTCTGCTCACCGGGGCACACTCGTCTTATCTCCCGGTCTCTGAGGCAGCCCCCATTTGGCAGGAGAAAATGGCTTAGTAAATTCTCAGCAAATTCCCATTAGTAAGGAATTTCTCACTCATGTCTATGTGTTACTTACAGGAAGAGAGTCTAACTTCCCTGCCTGAGGATTCTACCCACCCCACGCCCGTTTCTGCATTCAGGAGATGGGAGACAGTGGCTGCTAGATTTGGACCATTCACCATCTGCTGACGTCAGAGGTGGCAGGGCTCTACCTGCCACACACACAAACATGACAAAACAGGCAGCCAGAACACTCAAATATGTTATTTGTCACCTGCATTTCCTATTAGCGCTATCCTGAGGTTTTAACAAATTGAGTACAGTAAAATCCCCTCCAATGTATGTATAAGTCAGGATCCCTTCATTTCCAGACACAGAATCTAACTCAAACTAGTTTATCAACCACAAGTCTTGTGATATATTTACTCAGTGTTTACATACAGAGAGTAAAGTGCCTTAATTCCTTATTGGGGTCAAGAAAAACAGTCTAAAGCTTCACAGAGTGGATTCGATTCAGTAGTGAACCTTCAGTCCACACACTCTTGCATTTGTATGTTCTTTGAAAATACCAAGACAGAGAGGCCCTATATGAGAAACTAATTTTAAAAATCCTTACAGCTTGTTACATACCAAATTCCTTTCCCACCTATTTTACTTTCCTCCCCATCACAGCATTTCATCTAGTTCTCATTCCCATCATTCTATACCCTTCCTACCAGAGCTGACAGAGCAACATGCTACAACAGACCTTTAAACTGTCTCAGTCTATCAGTGTCCCCTCACTGAGTCCTTTTGCTGTCAAGAAACTTGTCAAATAGAAGAGGTAACCGGCTTATAGACAAGTGTCTGTAACAGCGCCTGGTAAGCACCGTAACAGAAGTAACAGCTGAGTCACATGCTTAGATCTGTGTGCATTGGGAAAAGAGTTCTGACCACCGTGGAGCCTGGGATGGAGAAATGTGAGACCAAAAGCTCAGTGACCAGTCAGGAGATCCAGGAGTCTGGGCAGGCCATGGTGACAGACTGATTTACAACTGGAGACAGAAGCCGTGAGCACACAGAACCATGAGTAAGAGTCATTGCCAAAGAGGAATCAACAGAACCAGTAAAGAGAAGAGAGGAAGGGCTGTGAAGCTGAGGAGTCATCACATTTCTCAGGTCTGTGGGAAGATGGGTGTTGGCCCACAAGGATACCAAATGTAAAAGAGACGAATATGAACTTGGGCTGAGTTGGAATCGTCTACAACATCCGGGCACAACGCCATCAACTCTCCTCCTTGAACTTAATGGCTGACTTGCACCTGCTACTGAGTATTTCTTTTGTTTGTTCACAGGGTGGGTCAGGAGGAAAGGACAGAATAATGAGAGGACAAAGCTAAGATAAAATTGTTTGTTTCATGCCAAGACCAGATTTCTTCACCACACTGTTTGCTTTTGAAGAATCTGACATTTACTTGTAACAAAAAAGAGATCTGTCTAGTTTTGCTTTTTATTCATTATCAGGAGCTGAGTGGGGTCTGGATACGTGGTACCTGCTGACTAGGGCATTCGCAGAGGACTCAGTAAGAAGCCAAGTTTTAGTGAGAATCTTCAGATTCAGGACTTTCTATAGATTGTGTAAGTGATGGCTGGCAAAATTAGTAAGAATAAGTTAAATGACGTTTATCTTTGAGAAAGTTAAGAACATGAATTTACTGTTTTAGGAATGGCCAAGCACTTTAATCTTAACAGCCTTCCTGTGAGAGTTCTCTCATATCACTGGACATAATACAAACATTAATACTTCATTTCATAGGAAATGTATTTATTTTTGATCATCTCAATTCAAAAATACTCATTGTTTCTTATGGATGGTACATTATACTCTCTTTGCAAATATAACATACATCAAAATTATGAGGAATTTTAACAGTAACATAGAAACTTCTGTATAGTAAGCAAGACGGAATTTCTAACAAGGAGCCAAGTGCTTCAGAACTTGCCAGTAAAACAAAGGAAGTATTTCTCCAATGATAAGGTGTAGAAAACCATGGATAAAATCTAACAGAGCACATGCTGGAAACTGTGATCAAAACAATAACCCACCATCACTCTGCGTGTGGCCCAGATGGCACAGTGTGTGGCCCACGAGAGAGCTGAGCGCCGGCTTCTGTCTGGAGAATGAGCCTTTTGGGACTGGGACTCACAGTATCTAAGCGTCTGAAAGTCAACTGTTTTTCAATTTCTTGCCCATATAATAATGACCAGAGGTATGAAGAAGGCAGGCACAGGAAGCACCTAGCTCTGATTTCTGAGGAGATGTAACACCAGCTCTTCATCTTCCGCTAAAGACAGGCCCGTGTCCAAAGGCGCTGACACGTCCCACTTGGCCTTCTTCCCGTTGTGACTTTTTGGTTCCACGACTTCCAGGTCGCTGTTGTTCCTCTTCCTCATTCCCTGCTTCTTCTTGGTATCACTGGTGGGAACAAATCCAGTGATTTACTTTATAAATAATTATACTCAATAGGGTCAAGTCAAGCATTTAAAATAGAAAAATTGTACCAGAAAAAGATAGTTGGTCAACTGATAATATTTAAAAAGGAAAGAAACCACAACCACATCAGGACATCTGTATCATAAGAAAACACTCCCCATCAGTGGGTGGGGAGAGCAGGCATCACACACCAGGCGAGAGCAGAGTACTTCGTTCACACCGTGCCATCCAACCTTCAGAATAATTCTAGGAAGCTACAGATATACGTCTTATCCACTGTTTGAGGACACCGAGAGCCTCTCTAGGTAGGTCTGGGTGAGTCTGTGCTTGCGATGCTACACCACACCACCTGTTATCTGTAAGCAGCACTCTATGAGCTAAGAGAGATCGAGACACCAGGTGCTGTTTCTAACATCTATCATGTTCAGTTGTGATAGAGAGATCATGAATAAAATAGAACCTGGAATGCGAAATTACAGATTTAAAATATCAAATAAATCTCCCCCATTTAAGAGTCTCTATCTAAAACATAGATAGTGTTAAGCAAGCACTTTTGT
The DNA here is from genome assembly GCA_963574655.1 of Perodicticus potto. Lineage (NCBI taxonomy): Eukaryota > Metazoa > Chordata > Mammalia > Primates > Lorisidae > Perodicticus > Perodicticus potto. The sequence goes on along the minus strand of CAUYRH010060203.1, from coordinate 8,828 downwards.
AGTATTCTGTGCACACCCTAAGACACAGAACACAAAAATAAAGCTAATTTCTTAAAGTATAAGAAATCACTTGATATATTAAAAACAAAAGAAAAAGCATAACATCCTCAAAGCATTTTGAGGTATCATTGTGTTACACGATGACCCAATTACTGGATACAAGATTAAACAAAATAAAAGGTCTGTCTAGTGCAGCGGTTCTCAACCTGTGGGTCACGACCCACAGGAACTGTATTAAATGTTGTAGCATTAGGAAGGTTGAGAACTACGGGTCTAGTGGCAATGGCAGCCGCCACCAGTGGTCAGGGCTTACTAGGGGCTGACACTATGTTATAAACTACTGCCTTTCAAATTCTCATATTGACTATAAAAAAAAAATCATAGATATATTACTTTGTATTCCAAAAGAAAACAAAGTGCTCAAGTTCCCCTGGACTTGATTACTGGTTAGGAAGGCAACCTGGATATCAAAGTGAATGTGCCTGATCAGCACGTCCATCTACAACCAGCCTCAAGCACAACCGTAAAAAATTCCCTCGTTTACCTCCCAGAAGTACCCAGTGCTCAGACTCAGCCATTCCCTGTCACCACTGCAGGAAAAGACAAGCTAGAGGCCAAATTTTAAAAGGGTGCCTAGAAAGATAAACATGAAAAGAGTTCCCTGTGGTGGGAATGCAGTCAGCAAAGAATTAAAATAATTGTTAGTGAAAGGCACCTTAAAAAAGAAAAAAAGTAAGTAGTGAGATCCCTAATCTGCTTAGGAATGTGGCCAGTCCTGTGCCAACTCCACTGGCTATGGTGCCATGATTGATTTGCTACAAGGGAAGACTGACTTTGGCCCAGCCTGTATATCATGTGATCTCTGGGCAGCTCATCCAAAAGGCTGCATCAGGGGGCTCTGCTAATGCTGTCAGGGGCTCCTGCACATGACATGCCCTGCAGGAAAGAGGCGGGTCAGGCAGGGGGCTCTGCTAATGCTGACCTGCCCTGTAGGAAAGAGGCGGGTCAGGCAGGGGGCTCTGCTAATGCTGTCAGGGGGCTCCTGCATACGACGTGCCCTGTAGGAAAGAGGTGGGTCAGGCAGGGGGCTCTGCTAATGCTGTCAGGGGCTCCTGCACATGGCGTGCCCTGCAAGAAAGAGGTGGGTCAGGCAGCACAGGATGGGAAATTCACATAGCCCCAATATTTTCACAATTAGCAGCTTTGCTACTTTAAGGATCACTTCAAATTCTACAAAGGCATTTTATACTATTTTCCATAGCTAATAAGTAGCAATCTATAAGACAAATTAATTATTAAATAGTATAGGTAGTTTACAAGTAATTTACCAAAAAGGAAATAGTGTAATTAATCTAGAAAATGATTAAGCAGAAAACAAAATATGGTCACAGTCTGGTCTCTTCAGAAAAGGCATCTTCCAAATACTGCAGCAATGGAAGGAAGGCTGTTTTATTTATTCCTGATGCATCAGGCCAAGGGGTTCCAACCCCATGCAGCCAACATTCACTGGGAGATTACAGGATCCACCTAAGAACAAGAATGCCTCTGTGATCAGTTAACAGTTTAATGGATGTGATAGAGAATTCTAGGTTCTGGATTATTTTCTGCAGCAGAGAGGGGCTCTCAGACCTTTCAATTGGGATTTCTCTTAGGTGCCTCACAGCAGCCCATCATTGGTGCAGCTTACCAAACAGAGGAACAATCTGGAGACAATGGTTACAACTGGAAGAATGAAAATGCAATATAGGCCAGAAGCAGGACACGCCTGGGAGCGCCTTTCAAGTAATAAATGTTCTCCATGAAACCAAAGGAAGGAGGAAGTGAGATGACAGACAAGGAAGTAGCGGCCCACAAAGCAGGGCAGTCTAAGCCTGAGCTCTGCATGTACCTTCTTATCAACGCTTCTGTGGGACTTAAGGTGTTAAACTCTTTCCACATTCTTCAAATGTTTGAGGTCAAGTGTCAAAAACAATCATACCACTGCTCAGCATTAATAGAGCACAACATACTGGTTGATAAACCACATCTTAAAAAGCAAAAGCATGGCTCAACTCAGAGAACTGAAAGCCCTATTACCACCATAAAAATAAAACAAGTAAGGCCAGCTGCAGTGGTTCTGGTAATCCTAATACTCTGGGAAGGCCCAGGCAGGAGGATGGCTTGAGGTCACTGGTTCAAGATCAGCCTGAGCAAGAGCAAGATCTCATCTCCACAGTAAAAGAAAAATTAGCCAGGTACAGGCACACACCTGTAGTCCCAGCTACTCAGGAGGCTGAGGATGGAGGACTGCTTGAACCCAAGGAGTCTGAAGTTGTACTGAGCTATTATGATGCCACTGCACTCTAGCACGGGTGACAGAGGGACACCTGCTACCAAAATGAAAATAATTAAATAAATAAATAAACCAAAATTAAGAATTAAGAGCTAGTAATCTTTCAAAAATCCAAATAATAAAACAGACTTAACTAGTAAAGTCTGGTGTGCCATTTGATCACATAACCAAGTGCAAAAAAAAAAAATGACATAATATGAAATCTGGACAGGAAAATTTTAATCCAACAATTTTGAAATTTTAGTGAAAAATGAATACACAAAAGCTTGCTATCATACCTCAAGTAAGACAATTTGTTCATTGCTATTAAGAAATAACATTGGGCAACCTTATGCTGAATGATAGTTGGGTTCAGGAAGAAATAAAAGAGGAATTTGTTAATTTCCTCAAACATAACAACAATGGTAACACAAGTTACCAAAACCTCTGGGACACAGCAAAAGCAGTCCTGAGAGGAAAATTTATTGTACCAGATGCCTACCTTCAAAAAACAAAGTGAGCACATCAGCACACTCACAAAGCATCTTAGGGAACTGGAAAAAGAAGAACCACCTAACCCTAAACCCAAAACCCCAAAGAAATAGCCCAAATTAGGTCAGAGATTGATGAAATTGAAAACAAGAAAATTATTCAGAAAATTAATGAAACAAAAAGTTGGTTTTTTAAAAAAGTAAATAAAATAGATAAACCTTTGGCAGGACTAACTAGAAACAGAAAAGTAAAATCTCTAGTAACCTCAATCAGGAATGATAAATGGGAAATAACAAAAGATGCCACAGAGATTATCTCTGCATACTACAAGAAACTCTATGCCCAGAAATTTGACAATGTGGACGAAATAGAACAATACTTAGAATCACACCCTCTCCCTAGACTTAATCAAGAAGAAATAGAGCTCCGGAACAGAACAATTTCAAGCACTGAGATCAAAGAAGCAATAAAAAATCTCCCAACAAAAAAATGCCCAGGTCCAGATGGCTTCACATGAAGGAGAGCTTATTCCCACACTGCAGAAATTATTCCAAAAAACTGAGGAAGGAATCTTCCCGAAGCAAACATTACCTTGATACCAAAACCAGGAAAAGATCCAACTAAAAAGGAGAACTACAGACCAATTTCACTAATGAATATAGATGCAAAAGTTCTCAATAAAAACCTAGCCAATAGATTACAGCTTATCATTAAAAAAGTCATACATCACGATCAAGTAGGATTTATCCCAGGGGTGCAAGGCTGGTTTAACATACGCAAATCTGTAACATTATTCACTGTATCAACAGAAGCAAAAACAAAGACCATATGATCCTCTCAATACATGCAGAAAAAAGCGTTTGATAAAATTTAACATCCTTGGGCGGCGCCTGTGGCTCAGTAGGTATGGCACCGGCCCCATATACCGAGGGTGGCGGGTTCAAAACCGGCTCCGGCCAAACTGCCACAAAAAATAGCCAAGCGTTGTAACTGGCCCCTGTGGTCCCAGCTACTTGGGAGGCTGAGACAAGAGAATTGCCTAAGCCCAGGAGCTGGAGGTTGCTGTGAGCTGTTGACACCATAGCACTCTACGGAGGACAATAAAATGAGACTGTCTCTAAAAAAAAGAACAAAATTCAACATCCTTCTCTAATTAGAACTGAAAATAGAGGCAAAGGCAGTGCATTACTTAATCTGATCGAAGCCATATATGACAAACCCACAGCTAATATGATACTGAATGGAGTAAAACTGAAAGCTTTTCCACTTAGAAATGGAACCAGACAAGGTTGTCCTCTGTCACCATTACTATTCAACATAGTGCTAGACATTCTAGCCAAAACAATTAGGCAAGAGAAAGAAATAAAGAAATCAATAAAAGAAATAAAAATGGGGGCAGAGGAAGTGAAAATCTCCTCGTTTGCTGATGATATGATCATATACTTAGAAAACTCCAAAGTCTCAACCACGAGACTTCTGGAAGTGATCAAAAAATACAATCATGTCTCAGTATATAAAATCAATGTCCACAAATCAGTAGCCTTTGTATAAGCCAATAACAGCCAAGATGAGAAGGTAATCAAGGACACAATACCCTTCTCAGTAGCTTCAAAGAAAACGAAACACCTCACAAAAGAGGTGATGGACCTCTATAAAGAAAATTATGAAACCCTAAGAAAAGAAATAGCAGAGGATATTAACAAATGGAAGAACATACCATGCTCATGGCTGGGAAGAATCAACATCATTAAAATGTATGCACTTCCCAAAGCAATCTACAGATTCAATGCCATCTCTATTAAAATACCAACATCATACTTTCAAGACTTAGAAAAAATAATTCATTTTGTATGGAACCTGAAAAAAACCCCATATACCCAAGGCAATTCTTAGTAGTAACAAAGCCAGGGGCATTAGCCTACCAGACTTTAGGCTGTACTACAAGGCCATAGTGGTCAAAACAGCATGGTATTGGCACAAAAATAGAGACAGACATCTTGAATCGAATAGAAAATCCGGAGATAAAACTAACATCTTATAGCCACCTAATCTTTGATGAACCTAACAAGAACATACACTGGGGGAGAGACTCCCTATTCAATAAATGGTGCTGGGAGAACTGGATATCCATATGTAAAAGACTGAAACTGGACCTGCACCTTTCTCCACTCACTAGAATTGATTCAAGATGGATAAAAGACGTAAATATAAAGCATGAAACAATAAAAATCCTTGAAGAAAGTGTGGGGAAAATACTTGATGCTATCAGACTAGGAAAAGACTTTATGAGGAAGACTTCCGTGGCAATTGCAACAACAACAAAAATAAACAAATGGGACTTAAGCTGAAAAGCTTCTGTACAACTAAGGACACAACAACCAAAGCAAAGAGACAAACTACACATTGGGAAAGGATATTTGCATATTTTGAATTGAACAAAAGCTTGGTAACTATAATCTACAGAGAACTCAAATTAAGCAACATAAAAAGAGCCAACAATCCCTTATATCAATGGGCAAGAGAGATGAATAGAACCTTCTCTAAAGAAGACAGACGAATGGGTAACAAACATATGAAAATATGCTCATCGTCAATAATTATTAGAGAAATGCAAATCAAAACCACCCTGAGATACCATCTAACTCCAGTGAGAATAGCCCACATCACAAAATCTCAAAACTGCAGATGCTGGCGTGGATGTGGAGAGAAGGGAACACTTTTACACTGCTGGTGGGACTGCAAACTAACACAACCTTTTTGGAAGGAAGTATGGAGAATCCTCAAAGAACTCAGGCTAGACCTCCCATTTGATCCTGCAATCTCATTACTGGGCATCTACCCAGAAGGAAAAAAATCTTTTTATCATAAAGACACTTGCACTAAACTGTTCATTGCAGCTCAATTTACAATTGCCAAAATGTGGGAACAGCCTAAATGCCCATCAACCCAGGAATGGATTAACAAGCTGTGGTATATGTACACTATGAAATACTATTCAGCCATTAAAAAAGATGGAGACTTTACATCCTTTGTATTAACCTGGATGGAAGTGGAACACATTATTCTTAGTAAAGAATCACAAGAATGGAGAAGCATGAATCCCATGTACTCAATTTTGGTATGAGGACAATTAATGACACGGTGTGGGTGGGGGAAGGGGAGAGCAGAGAGAGAAAGAAGGAGGGAGGGGTGGGGAAAGGAACAGCAGAGAGAGGGAAGGAACGAGGGGGTGGGGTCTTGGTGAGGGTCTTTACCTAACAAATGCAATCAGTGTAACCTGGTTTCTTGTACCCTCAATGAATCTCTTAACAATAAATAAAATAAAATAAAATAAAATAAAATCTTTGTAGCCGTGGTTTCCAGATGCCAGGCCTTGAACAGTAAAGCTTTCAATGACTTCCATCAAAACAGATAAAACAGGACAATACACAGTTGACCCTCTACATCCACGGCGTCTGCATTCTTGGGTTCAGCCAACCACAGGGGCAAAACTATTAGATGGGGCAGTTGAAGAGGAGGGAGCACTTGGAGGCAGGGGTTGGCCTGGTATGTGCTCTGCACCTCACACATAGGGGACGCTAGTGCATGTGGAATGGCTGTTTTTGAAAGACTTACTCAGAGGAAAAGATGTTTGGTTTTCACAAGCCAAAGATGTACCAAAGCATAGAGAGCTGCTGAATTTACAGAGGTAAGTTCTCTAGTTTTTGATTGACTGACAGTAAACACTCTGACTTCCAGAGCTATTTTAGGTTGCGTGGGACTCTGTCCAGGAGGCACCTGCAATGCCTGTGCGCTGCTCATGAAAAGATGAAGAGATTGCCAGCAGCAACCATCCAAAAAAAAAAAAAAAAAAACCAACACTGGAATCATGTGTTCAATACAAGGGAGGACCCAGTCTAAAGATGACATTGTTGAAACTAAAAAGTGAAAACTCTATCTGTTCCATCTGAAAACAGAATAAAAAGCAACCAGATCAGTAAACTGTAGAAGGAATTTAGAGATCATAAAAAGACCACAGAGCATAAAGTGACTCTCCTATTTTTAACTTGGATACCTACTATTCAGCCAAAAGACAACTACTAGAATAGCTTTGAACGGGTTCTTCCCCCTGCCCAGTGTCTAGCTTACTAAAAAAAGAATTGTGCATATTTAAGATGCTAAATGTTTCATAAGAAAAGTGGATGCTGCTATAAAATGCTCTTGAAGTCTTTTGTTTTTAATCCCCTTTTAATGAATGAAACTAAGGGGAATTTCAAGGGACAAAGATGGGATTTGTTGTATGGTGAACAATTTGTAGTTTGAATGTTTCTATGTTGAAGAGTAGTGGTGGGGGCATTTTTGAAGATGGCTGGCTATGCTTATTTTCCCTGATGCTCATAAATTGGTCAATACTCAATAACATGGACTTGCCCCCAGAGGTAGTTGTTAATAATTTTGAAATATCAAGGATTTTGCAAGGTTCTGATGATCCAAAACCCGTACTGTTGGTTATTATATCAGGACATATTGAGTTTTCTCTTGCAAATATCCTGAAAGAAAAAGTAATTACTAAATACACTGAGTGGTAACTTGACTGTATATTTTGCATCCTGTGCCACCTCCCTTCATATTAATATTTGATAAAGATTTTAAGTTATGTGAAACTTCTAAAACAGATGCAAAGCTCCTTTTGGGGGAAATGGCAAGTCTTTAGGATAGAGTGAGACCCTGTATGAACAGTACCAAAGTGTTACTACATGGTAGATGGCACACTCCATAAATAAAAATGTTAAACTATCTGAAAAATAAAATGTTCATCTTCAGGATGGCAAAAAAAAAAAAAAAAAAGATTAATGCTTTGGGGAGGCATATAGAGGGCTTGCTGAGTGTGTTACATGACTATCTGATTACTTCCTTGGATTTCTGCACAATTCACTTTTATCTCTGAATTACTCCAGTTGACCTTTCTCTAGGTTTTATCGGTATAGAGTGGATGTTTGACTTGTTTTAACCTATTAGGTTTTTTTTTTTTGTCACTCTATACTTAAAGTGAAGTTTGTTGAAAAAAAAGAGGTGCTAAGTTGGTTGGTTTGGGTTGGCTTTTTTTATTTTTATTTTTATTTGTGTATTTATTTTTATTTATTTATGTTTTTTGAGACAGAGCCTCAAGCTGTCACCCTGGATAGAGTGCCGTAGCATCGCAGCTCACAGCAACCTCCAATGCCTGGGCTCAAGTGAGTCTCTTGTCTCTGCCTCCCAAGTAGCTGGGACTATAGGCGCCTGCCACAACACCCGGCCATTTTTTGGTTGCAGCCATCATTGTTGTTTGGCGGGTCGGGCTGGATTCGAACCCGCCAGCTTAGGTGTACGTGGCTGGCACCTTAGCCCGCTGAGCCACAGGCGCCGAGCCATTGTGTATTTATTTTTAGAGACAGAGTTTCACTTTATCGCCCTTGGTAGAGTGTTATGGCATCACAGCTCACGGGAACCACCAACTCCTGGGCTTAGCTTGAATTTGGCTTTTTTGACTGTTATTGCCTCTTTTCTAAAAGTTCAGAAAAATATCACCAGTTCAGACTTTTCATGGTGAGGGAGAAGCCTTTGCCTGCCTTCTAATGTCATGACTCAGAGTTTTTTATTTAAACTGGATTTTAAAAATCAGATAGTATAACAGTAAAGAGTTAGGTACTTTTTATGGACATCCTATAGTTTTATAGTTCTTTTTTTTTTTAAATACATGTATTTTATTATTCTTCATTACATTATCCCCCCCCCCCACCCATCCGTGATAAGACAGAATTGATTTACAGAAAAGAATACTGAAAACACCAAAGCTCCTGGTAGTGGGAGAGATTTCAAGTAGGGAGAGAGAAGCTCTCTCCGTTCCTCTCCCGGTCTTTCCCCATCTCCTCCTCTAGGCCTCGAGCCTCAGGGTATATATAGGTGTATGGGTTCCTTGGCCAGGAAACGAATGAATGCAGTCCCTTCCGCCGGGGGGAAGGTGAATGAGTGCATCAATGAATGGACACAGTCCATCCATGGAATT
>CAUYRH010060198.1:0-23494 GCA_963574655.1 Perodicticus potto | reverse complement strand
CTGGGTGAGAAAACTTTTATGGTGGAGGATTATGCTGGTCATTATGGAGGATAGGTTTGAGAATATCCTGGAGAGCTGGTTTAGTTATAGCAAATTTCTTCAACATGTGGATGTCATTGAAGTATTTAATTTCTCCATCATAAAAGAAACTCAGTTTAGCTGGATACAGGATCCTGGGTTGAAAGTCATTTTGTTTTAGCAGATTAAACATCAATGACCATTCTCTTCTAGCTTGAAAAGTTTGATCAGAGAGATCTGCAGTTATTCTAATATTCTTCACCTTGTAGGTAATGGATTTCTTGCATCTGGTTGCTTTCAGAATTTTCTCCTTCATGTTAACTTTAGTGAACTTAATTATGATGTGCCTTGGGGATATCTTATTCAGGTTGAGTTGTGCTGGGGTTCTGAAACTGTCTGCTATCTGAATTTCAGAATCTCTTGGCATGTCCGGGAAATTGTCTTTCATAATTTTATAAAGAAGAGACTCTGTGCCTTGTGATGCCACTTCATCATTTTCAGGTATCCCTAAAAGGCGAATATTGGTTTTCTTTGACTTATCGCAGAGCTGTCTGAGAGAATGATCTGTTTTTGCCTTCCATTTCTCTTCCTCTTTGTAGGTTTAGGAGCGTTTGAAAGTTTTGTCTTCAATGTCAGAAATCCTTTCTTCAACTTGCTCCATTTTGTTACTGAGGGATTCCACTGAGTTTCTCAGATCTTTAAGGGATGCAATTTCTTGTCTCAATGTGTCGAAATCTTTGGTCATTTGGTCTTTGAATTCCTTGGCTTCTTGAGACAATTTTTGAAATGCTCCCAGAATTTCTAATTCCAACTTTTCCTCTATTTTATTGATCTTATTTGCAATCCAAATTCTGAATTCGATTTCTGACATCTCAGCCATCTGTTTATGCATAGGATCATCGTTTGTGTCTGCCAAATTATTCCTTTGGTGGGGGGAGTTGATCTACTCTGGTTGTTCATGTTTCCAGAGCTTTTCCACTGATTCTGTGCCCCATGATTATTTTGCACTGTTTGGCTGGATGAGTAGATAAGGATAGGTTGGGTTGGGGGTTCTAAGAGTACTGATTGACCAGTCCCTTGCCTGAAAGCTGGGACTGGTGTCTGTACCTTTTCCCCTAGAGTTTTGGCAAGGACCCGTACAGTGCTACTGCCTGAGACACTGGGGGCCTTATTGGTGTGGTTCGGTTAAGTGGCTCTGTCTTATTTTCAGCTGGTCTCTGTCTTACCCTAGAGAATCAATTACTCTGTGTTGGAGTCTGAGCTGTGGAGAAATACCAGTAGTTAGGTCACCACGCCCCCCAACAAGTTCCCCACAACCATCGGGAAAGGAAAATCAAACCTTCCCACTACCATACACCCAGGGTACCACTTTGGAGAGTCCTCAGATGATTTGTCCAGTTGAAGAGGTCCCAATCAATTGTTCCAGCCAGCACCAACCTCAAAAAAAAGTTGAAAAGTCTCTGGCAACTAGCTAGCAGGAATCTGCTGGCAGCTCTAGTGTAACTCACTCTCATGTTCTGTGAGCTCAGGAAGGCCCCCCCAGCAAGTAAATTAGTCTGGGGAGGTTGATGCCTCCTTCCCCACTCTGCTGCTCGGTCACACCCAGTCTCTGTTAAACCTGCAGAGCTGTGATCCAGTTCCCTCTGATGAGTAGATGCTCCAGAGTTTTCCACCTGCCTGGGTCATGGGGGGTCTGTGGTTCCTCAGCCAGTCTGCCCTTCTCTGTCAGTGTTTGGAAGGGGGAGGTGAGGCCTGACAACCTGGGTACTTGATAGCGGCTGGGGCGATTCACTCAGTTCCAGCCCTGTCCCTGATTGATGTTGTTGATAGAACAGAACAAGTTTGCAGAACTTTTCCTTTGTGGATAAGACATTGGGCTGCAAATAGGTCTGACTTAGTCTGTGAGTTCCAGCCCTTTGTCTCAGCTTTCATCCCCTGAAGTCCAGGTGTGTCTGAAGCAGAGTAAAGCAGCCTCTGCCTGGCTTTCTCAGTGCGTGTATTCTAATCCCCACACTCTGCCCCAGCCGGTTCTGCCTCAGGCATATCCTTCCCTCCCAAGTCCTGTGCCTCTGCTGCAGGTCCGCTCTGCTGGTGGCTGCCATGGGAGAAGCTGCCTGGCTTCCCCTGGCCAGCCCAAGAGACTGGGAGTGTCTCCTCAAAACATCCCCAAGAGTGTGAGGCCCACTGCTATTGTTCCTGCTGCTGCCACTGAGGCTGTCGCTCTGTACCTCAGGTTCCACCTCTCCAGCTTGGCCTCCTCTTGGCTCACTTTCCTTTCACCACTCCCAAGCCAGATAATTAGCACAGATCAGCAACAGTCTGTGCCCCATCCACAACCCTCGAGAGAAAATGTTGAAGAATCTGGACAGACCTCCAGACCTCAGGGTGAGAATGGAGGGGAGGGCCAGGAGTTCAAACTTGCAGGTAGAGAATATATACAGTTTTATACAGCTTTATGCCTGGCAGGAGAGTGCCATGGCACCATAGTAGGGGAAGGAGGTCTGATTTTTAGAGGGTCTCTCCCTTGGGGTAGAGTGGGAGGACGTCAGAACTCTGCTTGCTTGTTTGTATGGAGGTATGGAGTATACTGCAAGCCGTTCTCATGGGGGAGGGGACTCCTGTCTGCTTGGAGATGTGTTCTGTACCTTTTATTTGTATCCTTGGGGTTGCAGGTCGCTCCAGCAGGGTTGATGTGCGTTCTTCAACTTTCTCTTTGGCTCAGATCTGAACCATTGGCTTTCTTGCTAAATTTCTGTCCTTAACTCTCCTTCTGGACGGGAGCCTCTGAGGAAAGCTGGCTACAGACCCAGCTTGGTTTCCCCAGCACACTTTTGTATCTTTCTACTTTAGCATTAAATACGTTACAGTACAGAGATGATGAGGAATTTGGTTACGTGTCTAAATTGCTTTAGAAGTACAACTTTATTCATTAAAAAGGGGGATTTATTGACTACAAATATTTGGATAGGCCCTGGGATTAAAAGATAATTCCAAGTGTGAGCTTTTAAAAATACTAGAGGAAACTATGCGGAGGTGCTGGTGGTAGGGAATAATGTTTTGGAAATAACTAAAAGTACGTTAATTTCTCACTTAGGTTAATTTCTGACATCACTGAGACATAGGTAGTGTTCGCAGTGTTTTCCAAGTCGATATTCATGTCATATGTTTATTGGTAAAAATCTGGCCCACATTATATAATTAGATATTTGAAGATACCCTTTGCAAATGCAAAAACATATAGTATCTGGGGAAATCATTTTATCCTTCTGTGGGCTGGGTGGATTTGAAATCCATGGCTTCTGAAACCTCTCTGAAGTCCTGTGGTCTGGTGGCATGCATTTTCTCATCCATTTTCAGCTTGATGGATTTCAAAACTGGAATTCTGCAGAGAGCTGGGCAATCTATTGTTGGAGAATTGACCTGTGAGCAAGACGCTTGAGAAAGCCAAGGATTGTCTTGAAGGAGAGGGAGCTTTCCAGCAAGAAATCATTTTCACAGCAACTTGAAATTGTTTCTACTGGTGGAATATAGTTAATTTTCAATTTGTTCTCACTCAAGGCAGATGCGTCTATTTTAAAGCACACCCACCCCTGAAAGGCTCCACAGCAGCTGAAGTTGAGCTTTGAAAAGAGTTCACTCTAATCTAACAGTGTCCACTATAGCTTGAAGTCCGTGTGTGTGATTTTTAAATTTTTACATCATTTTTTATTATGTTTCATACACATTTTATAAATATATATTATTTTTTAAAAATAAAAAGTACAGGACATTTTCCTAACTTATTTCTACCTCATACTTTTGAAGGCATATTTCTTTTTAAGAAATAGGAAAGTCTTTGGTGTTTGAAAGCTGGCAGTGGTGTGGGGTACTGAAGAACAACCCGCCCTAATTTAGACACTTACTTGGCATCACTGGCGGGATCTGTCACAGGCTGGATGGAGCCTTCTGTGCCTCTAGAGGGGCCGGGGTGGCTGTGTGAATGCTGCCTGGACTAGTTCACCTGTCTCTGTGCTTTCTTGCTGGCCACCGGTACTGAATGAAGGCCATGTTGCAGCTGCCTTCGGGTCCTCAGTTGTGTGTTTTGTTTTGTTTTTTTTCCCCTGGTCTGTTTGAATCCCTTACAAACTCATTGGCCTCAACCTCTGGCAAGACAATGTGATTATTTTTTTCTTCATACACACTAACTTCTGGACACAGAAGCTTGACAAATGGGCAAACACCTTTCACATAACTTAAAACACTTGTGAATGAAAATGAGTAATTACAGGCTTCTGGAATCTAGTACATTCACTAAGAAATTTAAATTTCTTAAATTTGGAGTATTACATTCACAGAAAAGTTCCAAGAATAGTACAGCAAATGCTTTTATCAGCTTCAGCTGCCTTCCTCTCATGCTAACCTTTCATATAATTAAGAAAGCAATATTGGCACAAGAGTAACTAATCTACAGATTTAGTTAAATTTCTTTTGTTCTTTGCACTAATATCCTTGTTGATTTCAAGATTGACTCCAGGATCTAGTGTTTCAAGCACTCACTTGTCCTCCAACCCTTACCGGTCAGAAAGCCTCTCAGTTTTTTCTTCTATAATGTTGACAGTTTTGTAGAATATCAGGTGTTTTGCAGAAGTCCCTTTCATTTAAAGATTCCCACAGATGAAATTGACCACAGGAGTGATGTGTTACTCCTTACAACAGTGATGGTGTTGTCAAAATGACATCTGTGGTCATTTGGCTAAAGTGGATCTGCCTAGTTATTCTGAGAGATGTTTACTTTCTCTTTCATACTGTGGGTGCTAAAAGTGGGCACACACACAGCCCACACCCACTGGAATGCTTTACTTCATGCAAGAATTAGCAGAATGTCTTAGACATGTGTTAAAACCATAGCAACAATTAATACATATTGAGGGGGGATTCTGAGTCTATGAAAATACCGTTTCTCTTTAAAGTTTTGAATAAAAGTTCTTTCTGCATGAATTTTTGCATTCATCCATGAATCTTGCCTATAGTAACTATGATTTCAGGAAGATTTTCTATTTTCCTCATTGTTTCTACATTTATTATAATTCTATAAAAATAGTTGTTTTTCCTTTTCATTTAATGATTTACTAAAGCATGCATTTCTATCAGTCTCTGTTCGTACGTATCTCATCTTCTCAGTCATAATCAAAGCCAAGGCTTGATTTGGGCCATTCCACCTGCTCCTTTCTCTCACCTTCCAGCCTGGTAAGATGCTCCAGCCTCTTGTATTTTCCCATCCCAGCTCAAAAATCTGCCTTTTCTACAATAAACCCTGGTTACCTTTTACTGAGAATGGCATTTAGAAATCAACCCATGAGCATTAGTGTGCTCATTACGAATGAAGTGTCACTGCTTCTAGCCCCTCCCAGAGGACAGCGTTAGGGAATGTGTGTGCACTAACCTGCATATACATCAGATCTGTTTGTACATACAGTAACAAATATGAGCCCCAAATGGGGTCTGATTCTAATCCACCCCCCTGGTTTCATTCTAACTTTCTTCCCTTGTTTACCTTTTCTGTCAGTGAGTAACTTCTTATTAACTATGATTTTTTAACCCAAGTATAAATAAATATAAAGTAATTAAAATTTTTAGTCTATACCCATGATGGACACATTCACTGACCAGGATTCAATGTTTGTATACCTTTTACTTTTCTTTTTCCTTTAGTCTTACAGTATCGAGACAATTCTCCCAGTTATTGTGGCCAATTTTTTCCCCAATACCCTTCCTGTAGTCATGTCATAAATTCGTAATTACATCAAAGTAGAATTCGACTTGTTGTAAATCTGATTTTCTCCCAAAACATGGTTTAATTTATTTGCATACAGTACAATTCAGTTTTCATGTCATATAGTTCTGTGTTTACAAATGCATAAATTCACAGATCCATCACCCTGGCACCACACAGAATGTTCTCTCACCCTAAAATTTCCTGTTTTCTGTTTTTTGTCAACTATTCTTTCCCCCAAGCTATTGCAATCACTATCTTCTCTCCTTATACTTTTGCCTTTTCTAGAACTTAATATGAATGTCTGTCTTCGCACTTAGCAGAATGAATTTAAGATGCACCCATGTTGCATGAGTAAATAGCTTATTTTTATCTCTGCAGAATCTCCTATTGCAGGCGAGTAGTGTAGATTTTGTCCCTTGACTTGCTGATGAACATCTTGATTTCACCAGTTCTCAACAATTATGAATGAAGCAGCTGCTGAATATGTACAGAGATTTTTTTTGTGGGCATAAGCTCTATGTTCATTTGTGTAAATGCCTGAGAGTGGGATTGCAAGATTGAACAGTATGTTCATGTTTAAGAAGAAACTGCCAAAATCGCTGTACAATTTATCACTACCAGACAGGACAGTTTCTGCTGTTTTGCAGCCTCGTCAGCACATGGTATTGCCAGGTTTTCTGAAATTTCATGAAGTCCAGTAAATGTGTAGTGGTGACTCATTGTCATCAAGGAAGTGCAATTTAAAACAAAAGACATGGGCCATATTTTAATATACTTATTTTTCCTCCATATTTTTTTTGAATTATTTCTTCAGATCCTTACAGAGTTACATACTGCTAGTTTTAAAATTTTAACACTCTAGATGGAAGTCCATTATCAGATATATAATTTTAAAGCATTTTCTGCAAGTCTGTGGGGTCATTATCTTTCCTTTACAGTATCTTTCATAGACCAAATTTAAAACTGTTAATTCCAATTAATCTTTAAAAAAAATCATGTGTCAAGATTGTGTTTTTTATTTAGTAACTAATCACCAAATGCAAGGTCGCCCACATATTCCCTCCTATGTTTACTTCTAAAGGCTTTGCTGTTTTTCCTGTTCTACACTTAGATGCATTTTTATTTAATTCATGTATAGGGTATGATATGTGGGCTGAGGCTTGTTCGAAAGTGGACACTGAATTCTTCCCAGAACTATTCATTAGTCCATTCTCCTATTAAGTTGTCTCTTCACCTTTGTCAAAAATAAAAACCGACAGAACAATAGTCAGCTGAATTTCTGCAATTCTATTTCTGGGATCACTTGGATTTTCTTGATCTGTGTCCTTTTTTTACCAATATCTCACACTCTTGACTGTTACAGCTTTATAGAGCAAGTGTTAGACCCAGGGGATGTGAGCCCTTCATCACTGGTGTCCTTTTTCAGAATGATTTTGACTTTCCCACACTTACATTTCTACATAGATTGGTTGATTTATTGATATGTACATATCTGTTTCCTGGGCATTTTTTCCAGGAACATAACCTGAAGATCAAATTGGGGAAAACTGACATTTTAAAATGTGTGTTTTGGCAGTGCCCTTAGCTCAGTGTGTAGGGCTCAAGTCACATACACCGAGGCTGGTGGGTTTGAACTCGGCCTGGGCCAGCTAAAACAACAATGACAACTGCAACAACAACAAAAATAGCTGGGCGCTGTGGAGGGCACCTGTACTCCCAGCTACTTGGGAGGCTGAGGCAAGAGAATCACTTAATCCCAAGAGTTTGTGGTTGCTGTGAGCTGTGATGCCATGGCACTGTTCCCAGGATGACAGCTTGAGACTCTGTCTCCAAAAGAAAAAAAAAAAGTATGTTTCAACTCATGAATATGGTATATATCCATTCATTGAAATCTTGATTTCTTTCCTTTGTGACTTGTATTCATACAGATCCCATGCATTTCATTGAATTCATTTTTAACATTTTCAATTATTTTTATGCTATCATGGTATTTTCGTTTTCACGTTATTTACTGCAGATATATAGAAATATGAACTCTCATATTTGGCTGCTGGATCCTGCTATCTTGTTAAATTTGCTAATCAGTTCCAGGGCCTTCTTATGATTTAATTTTTGTAAAACATTGGTATTGACTGAACAGACAGTTTTACAGAGGCAGTTTCCTTGCTTCCAGTCTGTGTGGTCCTTTTTTGCCTCATTGATTGACTTGGGCTCCCAGGGTGATGTAGAGTACAAGGGCTGACAGCTGCCCTCAGCCACACATCACTGTGTATAGATGCCTATAATTAGGTTAAGGAGGTGCCTTTTTCTAGTTCATGGAGAGGTTTTTTAATTTTCCTTAAATTTTATTGTGGCAAAATACACATAAAGTTTACCATCTTCATCATATTTAATGTACAGTTCAGTGGTACCAAATACATTCAGCATGTTGTTCAGCCCTCACCACTATCCATCTGCACACCCTTTTCATCCTATGAAACTCAACTCTATACCCATTCAACAATCCTCAGAGGTCCCCACTTAACCCTGCCCTCAACTTCTGTCAAAACCTTTTTACTTCTAGTAATCTATGATTTTTGATGACCCTAAGAACCTCATGTAGGAGGACCCAGAAAGTCAATGTCTTGTGGTGTCTGTCTTATTTTGTTAGCATGGTGCCTGCCCACAAGTTCCATCTATATTGCATATATGCGACATATGCTACAATTCCTATCCACGCTGATGTATATTGCCTGATGTATGTGTGTGATACATATTCATTCATCCATTGATCAATACTGGGTTGCTTCCACTTTTTAGCAGACATGAATAATGCAGCTGTGTTCTTGGGTAAAAACTACTCAAGACTCTGTTTTTAATTCTTTTGAGTATACGTTTAGAAGGAGAACTGCTGACTCATATGACAGTTTTATTTTTAATTATTTGAAAAAGTATAAAGCTATTTTCCATGGCAGGTCTACCATTTTATATTCTGATGAATAGTGCACAAGGGTTCTAGGTTTCTCACATCTTCACTAGCACTTGGTGTTTTCCCTTTTTTCAGCTTTTGTTTTTGATAACAGCCATCTTGATGGCTGTGAGATGGGATATTGTTGTGCCTTTGACTTGGATATCCCAAATGATTACCAAAGATGAGCATCTTATGTGCTATTTTTCCTTTTGCAAATCTTTGGATAAATGTCTCTTGAAGTCTTTTACTCATTTTTTAATTAGTAGTTGTTTTTAAGAGGTTTTTTTTTTTTTTCAGATTTTGGCCAGGGCCGGGTTTAAACCCGCCACCCCTGGTATATGGGGCTGGTGCCCTACTCTTTTGAGCCACAGGTGCCTTCCAATGTATTTGGAATGTTTTTGCCTTATCAGATTTTAGATCTGAAAATTTTCCTCCATTGTCGGAATGTCTTTTCATGGTGTTAGTAGCATCTTCTGATCAACAATTTTTAAAAAATTAAGTTCAATTTGCCAATTGTTGCTTGTGCATTTGATGTCATATCCAGAAAACATTGCTAAATCCAATGTTGTAAAATTTTGTCCTAGTTTCTTCAGGTTTAATAGTTTCAGGTCTTACGTTTAAGTCTTTGGTCTGTTTGAGTAACTCTGGCCATGCTGTCAGGTTAGCAGTATTCTGCTGCAGATATATGTCCAGCTTTTTTCAGCATGACTTGTTGAACAGACTGTCCCTTGCCCATGGAATGGTCTTGGCATCCTCATCAAAAGTCATCTGACCACACATAGAAGGCTCTCTAACTTTGGCGCTCTCCATTCTACTGCCCTGACGCATTTGTCGGACTTTATGCCAGGACTATACTGTCTTCATGTCTTTGGATGTGTGTGTGACAAATACTTTCTACCATATTTTGAAATCAGAAGTCGTCAGACCTCCAGTTGTTTTAGTGATTCTGAAGTCTTTAAGATTCCATATGAATTTTAGGGTGAATGTTTCCATTTCTACAAAGTAACATCATTGGGATTTTGATAGGAATTGTATTATAAATGCATTGGGTAGTATTTATACATCAAGAATACTAACTCTTCCAATCTGTGAACATGAGATATGTTTCTACTTATTCATTAAATATATATTTAATTTCTTTCAGCAATATTTTATAGTTTTCATTATGCAAGTCTTTCATCTTCTTGGTTAAGTTAATTCCTAAGTATTTTCTACTTTCTGATGGTATTTTAAATAAAATTGGTTTTATAGTTTCCTTTTCAGATAGTTCATTGTTAATTATACAAATGCAAATGATTTTTGAGTGTTGAATTTGTATATTGATACTTTGCTAAATTCATTTGTTCAATTTACTTTGAAATCTTTGGAGTTTTCTACAAATGTTGTATCTGCAAACAAGATGATTTTTCACTACTTTTTCTTTCAGTTTGGATGTCATCCCTTTTTTTATTGTCAAATTGTTGCGGCATAATTTATGTACTGTGTTGAAATGGTGAAAGAGAGTATTCTTCACTTATCCCTGATCTTAGAGAAAAAGGTTGTAATTTGTCATCATTGGAGATATTTGCCACAGGTTTTTCATATGACTTATATTGTATTATGTTGAGCTGGTTTCCTTTTTAGTTTTTTGAGAGTTAACATGAAAATGTGTTGAATTTTGCCAAATGCCTTTTCTATACTAGATATAATTTTATATTTTTATTTCCCCTTCATTCTGTTTATACTATATTTCACATTGTTCAATTTTTGCATCTTTGCATTCCAGAAATCTCACTTGGTAACTATATAATCTTAGTATGGTGCTGGATTCAATTTGCTAGTATATTGTGGATTTTTCATGAGGATATTGGATATTGGACTGTCATTTTCTTTTCTTATAATGTATTTTTTCTGACCTTAGTATCAGGGTAAGCTGGCACCATAGAATTATTTAGAAAATATTCTCCAATGTTTTGGAAATGTTTGAGAAGAGTTGGTGATAGTTCTGTAAATATTTGGTGGAATTTAGAATTCACCAGTGAAGTCATCAGGTCTGGGGGCTTCTCTGTCGTGAGGTTTTGATTACTGTTCCAATTTCGTTACTAGTTATAGGTGTATTTGAACTTCTTATTTATTCATAAGATAGCCTTGGTGGGTCTCTGTATCTTGAAATGCATCCATTTTATCTGCAATCTAAGTCATTCATAAACTCTCATAATCTGTTTTTAGTAGAATTGGTAGTAATATCCCTTCTTCCCTTTTTGGTTTTAATAATTTTCCTTTTTCTCTTTTCATTCTTAATCCATCTAGCCAAAAGATTGCCAATCTTATTTATCTTTTAGAAGAACCAACTTTTAGTCTCATTGGTTTTCTCTGTTGTGTTTTGATTCTCTCTTTTGTTTTTCTCTGTGCTGGGTTTGAGTTTAGTAGTTCTTTTACTAGTTTCTTAAGTTACAAAGTTGTTAATTTACAATCTTTATTTTTTTGATGTAACCATTTGCAGACCTAATTTTTTTCCATAGCACTGCTTTTACTGTGTCGCATACATTTTGGTATATTTCCATTTTCATTTATCTTTAGCAATTTCCTAATTTCCCATGTTTTTATCCCCCTTCAATCCATTGGTTGTTTAAGAGTTTGCTGTAAAATTTCCAAAAATTGTCGAATATTCCAATTTTACTTTTTTATTCCTATATTTATCTCATTATGGTTGAATAATATCCTTTGTGTGATATCTTTGGAAATCTTTGAAGTCCATACTGGAAAATACCCATGTGCACTGGGCGGAGCATTCTTTGTATGTCTATGAATCTAGTTAACTTATTAGGCTGAGTCCTGTGTTTTCTTAACTTCCTTCTAAGTTTTATTAAGAGTGAGGTAATGAAATTTTCAACTATTAATGGAGAAGTATAAATTTTTCTTTAATTCTATCAGCTCCTGCATCATGTATTTTGATGGTATGTCTTTAGGAACATAAACGTTTGTAAGTGTTCTTAGAGTATTGAGCATCTTACTAACATGTAATGCTCTTCTTTGTCGATTGCAAACTTTTCAAATTTAAAGTCTGTCTTGTCTGATGTTAGTGTGGCCACCGCTGTCCTCTTTTGCTCACCATTCTTATGGAATATATTTTCCAGCCTTTCATTTTCACTTTATTCATATCTTTGTATCTACAGTGGGTCTTTTGTAGACAGTATATACTTATATCACGCTTCTTATTAATTCTTCCCAATCTGTTTTTTTTTTTTTTTTTGGAGAATCTATGTAAATGGCTGAAAAAGGTGGACTTCTATTATTTTGCTATTGCTTTTCCACTTTCCCCCCCCATTCCTGAATAATACATTCTCTTTTACTTGATTTTTTTGTAGTCAATTGTTTAGTTTCCATTCTCATATCCTTTTGTGTATGCTTTATAGCTTTTTTTTGTTGTTGTAATCTTATAAGTGGAATTTATGCCAGGTCATCTTCAATAAGATATAAAAACTTTGCACTCTTAACAACCACACTTTTAGGTTGTTGCTGTCACAATGTTACATCTCTTGGAATTCTGCCCCACAACATAAATTAATAATTATTTGACATGTATGTCTTTTAAATTATCTATAGTTGAAATGTTGGTTTACAAATGAAAAGGGAAAATAGTAACTTGTACACTAAACCTTTAGAAAAATCATCTAGTATCTTAAATAATGTAGCTGCCATGCTTTTACCTTTATTAAAATAGTTATTTCTTCATTTTTCTTCAAGTTGCTGTTAGGGGTCTTTCCATTTCATGTTGCAGGACTCCTCCGAGCACTTTTGCAAAGCAGATCTAGAGGGAACAAACTCCCTTAGCTTTTGTTGGTGTGAGAATCTCTTACTATTCAAGGATGGTTTTGCCAGAAAGGATTCTTGGTTGACCTTTCGTTTTTTTCTTGTGTCACTCCAAATAGATCAGCCTACTGCAACATTGGAATACCTCTAGTGTAGTCTTCATTTTCTTTATTTCATTTTTTATTTTCAGAATTCCTTTGTTTTTCTTAGTTTCTCTATCTCTTAATATTTTCCTTTTGTTTATACATATTTTTATTACCTTTTTCCACATATTTCTTTAATTCTTTGGGCATCTTGAAGATAGTTGCTTAAGGCTTAATTTCGTGGATTTACCATCAGGATTTTTTTGGACAGTTTAATCTATTTTTCCTTTGATTTGGGCCATACATGTCAGGTTTTTGTATGTCTTGTAATTTTTTTTTTTTTGAAAACTAGACATTTGAATCTAATAATTCAAGAAACCAGTTCATTTGATTGCATTTTTCAAATACCCTGAAGTACCTTTCCCCAGAGTATGCTATTTTGATTGTTTGTTGTTGTTTGTTTGTTTATTTGTTTTTGACTGCTGTAGGCTGTCCCTGTGCCATGGATCAACCTGAAGTATAAGCTCAAGGTCTTCTTGGTCTTCATGAGTCTGTGCCTCTCCCTAGCAATCCGTGCTCGCTTTCTAATCTCCCACATACATTCTGTTGCATTTGTATAATGTGTATCTCATTAATGGAGAGAAAGAATGAAAGCAGGGTGCTGGCCCCTTACACCCAGGGTCACTCCTGAGGGTGAGTCTGTGCAGCCTGCAGTCAGGACTTGGAGGGTGTGACTCCTCAGTATCCTCAAACATATCTCCTATGAAAGGACCAGGGAGGGGAATTACAGGAATGGCAAAGCCACCCATAGACATTTGGCAGCTCGAGGTGGTGGGTAAAAGGTTGCACGCAGACCCAGTAGACACGCAATTCAATGAAGAGGATCCG
The DNA here is from genome assembly GCA_963574655.1 of Perodicticus potto. Taxonomy (NCBI): domain Eukaryota; kingdom Metazoa; phylum Chordata; class Mammalia; order Primates; family Lorisidae; genus Perodicticus; species Perodicticus potto. The sequence continues at coordinate 10,008 of CAUYRH010060198.1, read as the reverse complement.
TGAACCACACGGGACAGGCAAAAAGAAAGAGGTTCGAATGTGTCTTCTAAACTCTAGTCCAGTGAGTTTTATATCAAATTAGACTCTCTAAAAGGTAATTTAAATCAGGTTATCACCTTTTAGAAGACTACAGAAAAATTTAATGAAGCAGTCAGCTGCATCGTAAACTGAACACGTATTCCAATGCAATGTTCTTGGACTGTCTTCAAGTCTATTTTGTGTCATTATCCACAGATGGACCGAGGCTATTATCCACAGCCAATTTCATGTTATTTACCTTTCTATCTTTCTGCAAGCCCCAAGACTGCATTTCTCAAATACCCTGAAGTACTTTTTCATTTTCCCGAACACTAAATTTGTATCTGAGTGCACAGTAGTACCATTTCCAAACAATCATAACTGGAGATCTGAATTGCAGTGATCTAAAGAGAACATTAAGAACCACTCCAAATGTTTTATTTCTTAGGTTATTATCCTAAGTAGGTCAGTGGTTTTTTCCATGTATTTGGGTAAGAATCACCTAGGAGATGCAGCTCCCCAAGGACAATCCTAACCCTGCTAAGTCAGGGCCCTGGAGACTGTTAGCACAGTAGCTGGTCCAGAAAGTCGTGGGGATGTTCCACAAGTTTGACATTCATATGTTTCGTCTTCTAAATTTTATTTTTTACTTACTATCTTTACTTTTAACATACTACGTTTATTTTCCCTTTGCCTACTTTTGGAAGATTATATTTTTGATTACTTGCCTGTTTGTTTTCTACCTTTATTACTCACTATCTTAATTGGTCAGTGTTATTATTTTTACTTTCTCCGGTTGTAACAGACTTTACGAGAAATTTTCTAAGTTGTAACTCAACCTAAGGCTGGTGATTGTGAAAACAAAGGCTAGACGACTTCAGTGATAACTAGTTTGAAACTTGAGGTGCTGATTTAGGAAACTAAAAAATTCACAAATCTACCGAGTAATGGTTATGGTAATTTTGATGTTCTTTTAAAAAAGTACATCATTTGAGCCATTGCGAATTCTTGATAATGCATGTACATTATCAAGGAAGGAAAATAAATAAATCACTAGAATGAGCACATCAAGGCAAAATAAAAGAGGTGCTGCCACACACCAGAAGGTTGAAGCCCTAGAATGATACAACATCCAATTAAAGGTGGTAGTAGCCTTTCTATTGTGGACATTTAGAAACATTTTTAGTGGGTTGGTGTAGCTGACCAAAAAATGAGCAGTCTTGCACTTGAGCCATAAAGACTAAAGCTTACATAGTTAAGTGTAAAAAGGGAGCAGCCACTTCAGTTACACCAGCAGAGAACGTGAGATGATACACCCAGGTGGACTGAAGTAAGTAAATAAAAAGCCATAGAAGAAAGCTTTGATCACTGTCAACATTGAATCCATCAATCCCAACAATCCCATCTTTAATGGGATATTCATTGAAGTTTGAAAACTTAGATGGAGCGTTTTCTGTTTGTTTGTTTATTTCTTGTTTTGAGACAGAGTCTCACTCTGTAGCTCTGGGTAGAGTGACATAGAGTCACAACACACAGCAATCTCAAACTCTTGGGCTTAAGCGATTCTCTTGCCCCAGTCTTCTGAGTAGCTGGGAATATGCGCCAGGATGCCTGGCTATTTTTTTGTATTTTTAGCAGAGATTGGGTCTCACTCTTGCTCAGGCTGGTCTGGAATTTGTGAGCTCAGATGGTCCTCCCATCATGGCCTCCCCGAATTGTAGGATTATAGCCACAGCATCCAGCCCAAAGAAAATCTGTTAGACGTCATGACATAGTTGGCATAGTCTAAAATGTTAGTGCTCTATACCATTCATGTTGAAATCTAGTCCCTCTTATGGTTATGTCAAGAGGTGGACTTTTTAGAATGTGAGTAGGTCTTAAAAGGGCCTCTGCCCTCATGAATGGAATCAGTGGCCTTGAAAAGGAGTCTTATGGGATCCTGTTTTTTTCTTTTCTGCCATGTGATGACAGATTAGTAAATTTCTATTTATAAATTATTCCGTCTATAACATCTTTGTTAAAGTAGCTGCAACATACTGAGATCACATCACATCATTGCCAGGGTGGCATCTTTACATTCACACTTGGTTACTCCCATACATGAAGCCATCAATTGCTTTCGTTCTCTAGAAACTAAAACCCAAATAATGTAGCGTATCGTTGAAGAGCCTGCTCATTCTTGTGTCTCAGTTCTAAATTCCAGCTGCTTCGTGGGAGCTGAGAGGGAGAACAGAGGTTGAAAGGAGAGACTCTGCCATTCTGCAGACTGTGTGAACTGCAGCTTCATCATTTACCAGCTTTCTGACTGGGAAAAACACTACTCTCTTTTCAACCACAGTTTTATCCTCTGTAAAACAAAAGCAGAAGACTTGTGCCTCCTTATGTATGCTGTGAGGAAAATTAAATTAAAACATTTTTAAATTATTGGCTGTTATTGCAACAAAAAAATTAAGTAGGCTGAGGGTATATTTCTGTTTCATGCACATACCTGTGAACAATTTTGTTGTGTTCTAATTTGTTGTCTTTATGTGGACAGTCCTGCTACTTTCTAACAGAAGAAATGCTATTATATTCATTGTTCTAACAAAGCCACCATTTGTGCTGTTTTCCAAATTCAATAACTCCCTCTATCAAGGAAGAATGTTGTTTAATTCTGAATTTGGGTTTTTTTTTTTTTTTAATGAATTCTGGATACTAGACCTTTATCAGTTTCATGATTTATGAATATTTTTTCTGGTTCTGTAGGAAGTCTTTTTACTCCCTTAATAGTGTACTTTAATAAATATTTTTTAAAAACTTAAGTACATTAAAATTTTTCCTCTTATCCTTTTGGTATCATATTTAAGAAACCACTGCTAAATACAAAGATATGAAGTTTACTTTTTTGTTTTCTTTTAACTGTTTTATGTATTCCCCTACAGTTAGATTGTTAATCTCTTTTGAATTTTTACGTGTGATGTGAGATATCTATTTGTTTCACATGATTTGTTTTGGTCTTGGCCCTTGATGAAAACCAATTTCATCCATTTCTGGACTTTCAATTTTATTCCATTCTTCTATGTCTTTTTTTGTGCCAGTACCATAAGTATATTGTATCGAATTCTACTTTCTAGTAATGATTGCATTTTTAACCGTTAATTTCCGAGAGATCATGTATCAATACTAGAGTTAAACTGCAGGGGCCCAGTAAATTTCAACTGAGTAACAAAAATTCCTCAAGAAAACAGTGAAGATGGAAAATATGAGAAAGTACTTTCCACTAGTATTTGTTGTGTATCATAAATGGACACCAAGATAAGGATTTATATGAATGGATGAAAGAAGGACATTTTCTATTTTAGAAGGAGCAAGTGTATGGAGTTTCTAAGTTGAAACTACTTTATTCATTTAAAAACCACCAAGCTTTGTGATAGTGTGTTAAAAATATACCCTATCTCTTAGGGAGAAGTCACACAATTCAAGACTAGAAATGAAAGAAAAACAGTACTAGTATGTTATTGTCCCTATAGACACAGGTGAGATAAGATAACCACAGGTAAACTTTTAAGATCCTTTGAGTTCTACCTGCTAGAGCTGTAAAAGAAAGAAAACAAAACTTTTAAAACAGCCATCAGTTTTTATGTTTCTGGTAATGTAAACAAATGATCTAAATATAGATGAAAATGAAATCATTAAAAATACTCTTAATAATGAGGTCAATTAAGTATACAGACTTGTTCTAGAAAAAGTGCCATATACATCATTGCAAATATCATTGCACCTCCAAAGAACTCCCCTTGGGAAGCTATGCGCAGACGCCAGCACCTAGTCCATCCTTCAAAACCATTATGGAACTCTTTCTGGAATGGCCATCAGAGCTGTTGTCATACAGGTCTGAAAATTTAGAAAAAGTACTTGGAAAGGTGGGCTAGTGACAGGAGTTGTTACATACCTTCCCAAGGGGAGTACTTTGAAGGGGACCAGAGTCATATTCAGCAATAAAGTATGTAGTACTATTTCTACAATGAGTTCATGAAATTGTCAGACCTTGTATAATCAGACTGAGAAAACGAATGTCTTGATTACTTAAAATTGTATTTTTCTAAAGACGTTTGATGTATAAGATCCGTGTAAATTCATACTTATTCTCTAATTTTTCTCTCCTGACTTTTGAAAAATTCAAAAAATAACCCAACACTGTAGAACATATATTTCATTTCAGCTTTTTCCTTCTTAAGACATTACTTCTGTTTCAGAGTGGGGAGCTGAATTCAATTTTACTTAACCTCCAAAGACAAGTCATTATCACTATCTTTTTGAAGATTGTATCAGACCTACATTTCACCTTTAGATTCTTTAAAAGTTTGAGACGAGGAAGAACAAAGCTGATGATTCTGTTATTATAAAGGTGTTATAATTTTCTAAATCTCTGATTATTAATTAACATTGAAATGAACCCACAGTCTTCTCTGGGCAGAGCAGTGCATTTTTAATTAAACTAATATTCATCAAGAGATAAAGTAATCTTTGCATCAACTTTGGATCTAGGGCATTGTACAAACTTTTAATAATTTGAGGTTGATTAAATAGTTATTGTAGCACTTGACACTGTTTTATTATCTGGATAAATACATTGGAGTAAATTTCTTATTGTATTTTAATCTTACAGACAAATCAACTACTTAGTATATTTCACACCAAAACTGAAGCCTGTCAAAATTGTCTGGTCTAAATTGTATTGAATTAGTTAATCAGCAGATTACTAGTGATAAAATGCTACATCTAATAATAAAACTATTTTATATTAATAATGAACCCATTACTATATTCTTTCTATACATAAACTTGTTATAGCCTTATAATGAACTCAAGATAAGAAATGTTTACAGATCAAAATATTAAGGTTTTCTTTCTTAAACTCTGTAAAGTTCTTTTTTCCAAGAACCATCTTATTAGAAATTTATAGTTTGGGGATCTATTAGTTCTACAGCTTTTCCAAGGATTCTATATTTTTCTGGGAATGTAGAATTATGGTAAGCTGATCAAAAACCATTGGCATATGTGAATTTCTCCCCACATTTCTACTTTCCCATTAGACTGTAGTTTTCCAAAACAGAGCCTATGTTCACTCATTTGTATTCCCAGGGTTATACAGTGCTAGCCACAATATAGGCACTCAGTAGATAACATTTTAACTGGATTTGTGTCCAACTGACCAGTAAGACCTTCCTTGTGTCTCACAGAGAGTCATTCTGCATAGATGTCCCACACTGGCTGTGCTCCCCCTTCACGGCTTAAGTCCCTCTGTATCACACTTGTCTGTTTTCCTGACAGCCCCACTGCCCATTCCAGACAATGTCATGTTTTGAGAGAATGGACTCTGCCATCTACACACGTGCAAATGCCCGGTGCTAGCAGAGTGTCTGATGCAGTTAGCTCAGTAAATATTTATGAAATGGGTCCTTGGCTGGAATAGTCTTTGTATATTCACCATTTACTTCCTGATAAGGAGTAGGTTTAGATAAGAGTGGAGAAAAATAGGAATTGTTAACATATAGCACAAGGACAACTTAAAATTAATAGTTTGAAATGCGAGCAAACTTTATATATAGATTTGCTACTCTGAAGGAAAATCTGAACCTTCCCTGGGAGAGACCAAGCACGCCCACTGTCACTGGCTCTTCCAGGATAAAGCCAGGGTGGATGTGGTTATTGTCCGTATCACAGACACTCCCAGGAAGATGAAGTTGCATCTTGCAAAAAGAAAATGAGATGGAAAAGATCAAGGGCAAACACAGGAAGGAAAGAGGGGGAGGATCAGATAGACTCTGATTCCCCGGGGGCAGATGTGGCATGGACTGAAGATTATACAGTAAGTAAGTTAGATGACACTTTTATCGCAACCTGTGCTTGGCCTTGAGAGTCTGAATTCTGTCCTTAACAGCATGTGGCCCCAAGTAGGGACAGGCAGGTTGCACGGGGGTTGTCACATTTTTATACCTTTTCCCCACAGTTTGAATGTCCCTTGAATGTATTCTATATATGAGAGATGCCACCTCTTTAGAGCACCTTGGGAGAGCCAGACTCTAGGACAAAAGCCACTGGGTTCCAATGTCACCTTGGAAAGACAAAAGGAGGCCCCAACAGGTGCAGGTCAATCTGACCAGGCTTCTCTGAGGCCTGTATGAATAGTAGACCCACTACCCCCGCCAAAAAAAAAAAGCAAAAAAAAAAGCCTCTGTCATGTTCCTACAGAAAGTTCTGGTGATACAGATGTTTTGAAAAGCACCACTTTAACTTGTCCAGATCCGACTTACCCTGTAAGCCATTAACTGGGGACCTCTCTGGCTTTTTCTTGGCATGAAAACATCTTGACTTTATTTGCCTAATCCAGAGGGCCTGACGGCACCAAGTCCAGGCTCCTACCCTGAGCTTCGTCCTCTGCAGTCCAGTTCCTCAGCATAACCGACCTGCCTCAGCAGCCAGGCTGTCCTGGGCCTTGCTGAGGGCGGCCAGAGTACTCTGTCAGCTGCAACGTTCTGGGGCCTGCCCCCACCCCATGCCTTCCTCCCCAAGTTACTCCCACCACCAACTTGCGACATTATTGTTCTTCCCTCTTCATTGTGGAACCATGACCTCAGCTGGACACTTGTGTTTGTGTCCTCATGAAGGTGAGAGGATGTGACATGCATGTGTGGGAAGATCAGCTGAGACGACATTCTGGTCCCTCAAGCTGGCATGAGGTCATCTTATAATGCAGTGCTACTTTGTTACCCTGAAAGTTTACCCTTCCACCACTCACACTCACCTTCAGATTCCAAAAAGGTACACACACACATACACGTATACACACGTGGGGGAATGCACATGCCTGTGTGTTAGAAAAACTCCTTCTTTTGGAGACTGGCTTAATGTTAGTTTACACTCTAGCTTAATTAATAGCATAATTCCTGAAGTGGTTTTGAAGGTAACCTTAGCTTCTATCGGACTCAGTTTTAATCCGGAAAAAGGAATGATAAATTCTACTTTGTCAGATTCTCATATCGAATGCGTATTTGATGCTACGAAAAATAAATGAGGGATAATGAGAAAAAAAGGAATAAATGAAGTGTAAATAAAACCGCAGATGCTTTGCACATTGGGAGTACAGTAAATCTGTCTTCTCCTCATCCTTGGAAATTCTAAAAAGAACTTCCACATCGGGAATTTCTCACCATGCACTCCCCTCCCTTGGTTGTCACAGCGCCCATTAACTTGTCTGGGGCGGTAAGTACTGTTGTCTGACTGTAATAAGGAGAACATAGTGTATATGCAAATTGGCCAGACTATCTTCCAATCAGCTCTTAAATAAGTGTCTCGTCAAGACAGCTAATTATACGTGCACTCCAGGGCTGTGTTAAGGGGTGCAGCCGACGCCTTTCTCAGGAAGGGCACTTATTTGTGCTACATTATAGGCTTGTTTGTTTACTGGCATTTCCCACAAAAGACAGCAGAGCCTATGAGTTTTTCTCTTTTGTTCTGCTTCTAATTAGGAAAAATGTTAAACATATGTGAAAATACAAAGAATAGTGTAATATACCCCCTTTACCTTAACCAATTATCAATATATAGTCAGATATTTTTCTTCTTTACCACCCTACATCTATTTTATTATTTTCACAGCTCACATTATCACAATTTACATACTATTAACCCCCCAGAGGTGTACAATTGGGTGATATCTATGTATCTATTTTGTTTTTTGTAAATTGAATTATGTTATCGTCACCACAATCTAGTTTTAAAACAAATTTATTACCACTGGAAGTTTACCATTCCGCCACTCCCACCCACCATCAAATTCCACTCCCAAACCCAGGAAACCAATATTTTGCTTTTGGGCTTTGTAGATTTATCTCTTCTCATCATTTTACAGAAGTGGGACTGCACATAGTGTGCAGACTTGGGTCTGGGCCTCTTTCTCTTACATGCTGCTTTGGAGGCACATCCTTGCTGTGGCCCCCGTGGGCCTCCTCTTGCTGAACAATACCCACTGGACAGCCATGATGCATCTTGTTTATTCACTCTCCAACTGTCTCTGGATTTTAGCTATTGGACGATGCTGCCTTGAACTTTTGTGGACCCGTTTTCATTTCTCTCGGCTAGGTGATTAGGAGTAGAATGCATGGGTCATTGGTAAATTTATGTTTAATTTTTAAGTTTTAAATGAAACCGACAAACTACAATTGGCCCTCCTATCCACACATTCTGCATCTACAGATTGTAATAATATGAGATCAAAGTTTTTAATAAAAACAATAAAAATAACAATACAGTATAAATATGAGTAAAAAACCATGCAGTGTAACAACTATATGCAAAGCATTCACCATACAGGAGGCCTTATAAGTAATCCAGAGATGATTTACACTTACAGAAGGAAATTTGTAGGTTACATGGCAAATACCCTACAATTTTATATTAGACCTTTGAATATCGTCCTAAAACCAGTCCCCTGTGGATACTGAGGGACAGCTGTACTTAGAAAGGGGGTGCACAATGTCTTATCCCATAGGCAATACATGAGGGTTCTCGTTTCTTCACATCCTTGACAATTACCAATGTATCGTGGCCTTTCTTCTCTCCTCCCCTCTCCTATTCCCCTCTCCTCTTTTCTTTTCTTTGCTCTTCCTTCTCTTCCTCCCTTCCCTTTTCTTTCTACCCATCTTTCTCTCATTCCCTCCCTTTCTCTCTTGTTGTCTCTCTCCCTTCTTTCACCCTTTCTTCCTTCAAACATTTTTTTTTAAATAAAATTAGGTTTATTGAGGTATAATTCACATACAAAAAAATTCGTCCTGTTTAGTAAATCACTTATGATTTTAATAAATATATGGTCATGAAATGGCCATCAAAAACAAAATATGAAATGGTTCCTACGCCCACAAAAGTTCTCTTGGGTCCCTTAATGTCAACTCCTATCACCCCAATGTCAGCCCCTGGTAACCACTGATATGGTTTTTACCCCTATGGTTTGAGTTTTGTAGAATGCCACATATGCGGAATTTTGTACTCTGTAGTCTTTTACTCAGCATGAACACATTCTTCTTAGCAAAGCATCTCAAGAATGGAAGAAAAAATATCCAATGTACTCAGCCCTACTATGAAGCTAATTTAAAGGTTCCATATTAAGACTATAACCCAAACATTTTCTTAAAGACTACTAATGTCAACTATCTTCGCATGCACGGATTAGCTATCCATGTATCTATCCTCCAAATTCCCTTTCAAAATTATTTTGCCTGTTCTGTAGTCTTTACATTCACTGTAAATTTTAGCAGAGTGCTTCAATTTCTATGAAATTTTTCATCTTTCTGGGATTTGATAGTAATTTTATGAAATCTACAGGTAAATCTGAGAAGAATTGCTATCTGAACACTATTGATTATTATCATCCTTGAGCTTGAGATATCTATCTCTAGCCGTTTATTCAGATCCGGAAGATCTGGCTAAAAAAATCATTGCTGAAAGCGGCTACAAAACCAACAGATCTACAGTGTAAATGAAACAGCCTTGTATTGGAAAATGATGCCATCTAGGGCTTTGCTAGCGGGAAAGACACCAATGCCCAGCTTCAAAGTTTTGAAGGACAGACTGACAGTCTTACTGGAAGATAATGTAGCTGGTGACTTCAAATGGAATCCAATGCTCATTTCATTTCCCAAGTCTTAGGACTCCTAAGGTTATTCTAAATCTAGTCTGCACGCACTTTCTGTAAATAGACAAGCAAAGCCTACATGATAGCACATTGGTTTACTGAATATTTTAAATTCATTTTTGAGATCTACTGATCAGACAAAAAGATTCCTTTCAAAATATCACTACTCGTAGAACGTGTTGGGGAAGATTCCTTCCTCCTCAATTTTTTGGAATAATTTCTGAAGTATGGGAATAAGCTCTTCCTTGAAGGTTTGATAGAATTCTGGTGTGAAGCCATCCAGACCAGGGCATTTTTTGGTTGGAAGATTTTTGATT